>CM021100.1:44357478-44393586 GCA_007115665.2 Sequoiadendron giganteum
TTTGGAATTTTCGCATGATTTTGACGATTCGGATATGGACATGATATGATATCAGTGCTTTGTTTTGGGATTTTGTTGAAAACCAAGCTTTAATGTTGATCAATCGGACTGATGGATTGATAGTTTGACTAAGTGTGTTAAGTCAAACAAAAGTGATAATGCACTCATAAGTTCCAGGAAGTTGTGTTATCCCAGAGTAAACTCGTACAAAAAGGATAATTTGGCTAGGTGTGTTAAGCCAAACAAGGTGATTATGGATTTGTTAATTTGGCTAAGTGTGTTAAGCCAAACAGAGTGATGATAATGAACTTGTAAACCCAAGGAAGTTGTGTTATCCTAGAGTAAACTCGTGCACAAGATGATAGTTTGACTAAGTGTGTTAAGTCAAACAAGGTGATGATTGATTGGATTCGATTGATCAAGATCGATGAAGTTTGAGTTAGAACAAAATAGCTTTGATGATTTCATGTGATGCTGATGCATAAGTGCGCATTAGATGCTACTGATATGAATTGCTTGGATTGATGTTCGATGAAAGATAAAGCATGATAAGGAATATCTTCTTATCAAAATATGCCATGGGCTAGTGATTTGGATTCATGTTCACAAATGTTTTGACCAAGTTGATTTCACATTTTCCAATGCTTGGTTCACCACATAAGTGGGAAGATATAGGTCAAGATTTATTCTCGAAGCAAGATGCAAATATCTGCCCCTAGTGTCTAGCAATGTTTGACCGGCCATGGGTGAATTCTTGGATACAAATGGATATGGATTATCTTGCGATAAGATAAGGTGTTCGAATAGAGGAACGCTCATTCGGATAATGCTTCAAGGCTCAGATAATGTTGGATAGGATGGGATCAATGAAAATGACCCATGTCAAGATGTCTACCATAAGCAAGTGTAAAGTGTGTTCCAAAATTTTATCAAGATCAAGGTAACTTGGACCTTGGATGCAAATGGATAAAAAAATGTGTTGGATAAATGGTTCATGGATGAATGAATGATATGGCTGGAATGCTAGCTTTATTATGGATGCGATAAGATGCTTTCTCTTGAACTGGCGCACATAGATACTTGATTCTACACATGACGCCTGTTTGCCAGGTTTTCATCATGGTACCTGTCCAAAGCTCCACCGAAGCGGTTTTCACTAGAGGACGATTTTTTTCTTTACTGTTTTCAATCCTTTTTCTGATTTTTTGGATTTTTTGATCTTTTGATTTTTTTTGTTGTCGCCAAGAGGCTTGTTTGCCAAGTTTTCATCAAGGTGACCATTTTTTTAGGACATTTTTCTGATTGTTTTTGTATTTTCTGAGAGATTTTAAGCTGATGCTGAACCACCTGGTGGTGCTGATGTTAATGCTTCTGTCATAATGTGCCATCGATATCCTGCTTGTAGAAGTTGTCTTGCCAAGATACGTGCACTTGAATGCAACTTTTGAGATTCTTGATCTGCTTTGCTGATACCGGAGTTAACTCTGTCTTTGTGCACACAACGCGATAGAGTGCCTTCTGAATCCTTATGATGAAGGGTCGTTGCCAACACATGGTCAATGTGAGAATTGGATATCATGCGTGGAGGCGTGGATGGAGTGTGTTTAGGAGTAAAAGATGGATTGGTTGGCAGTTTGGAATCTTTGACTCTCCAAACTTGGGAAGATGAGCAATAATGGGTGGATACGGAAGTGTACGTGGAATTAGGACCAACTGCATGATACACTTTGTACGTTGCTTGAGAAGTCTGCTTTTTCCTTTGTGGAAATCTTTGATGGATACTTGCCCCATTTTTATTTTTCCCCATACTTTCTTTGACTGATGGAGTTTGATAGGGATAATATTTCTTTGTAATCTTTGGTATCCACTTGTATTTGATTTGTCCTTCATGCTTCGTCCTTTGATTCAAATCTTTCTTTTGACGTTGGTCTCAATTTGTGGATGGGGTGATAGGTGGATGAAGATTCGTGACATGGCGGGTTGTAGTATTGGCATCAGTTTCATCATAAGGATTCTTCATGCTCCCCATGTTGATGTTTGCTCGAGACGAAGTTGCCCCCAGTATGGTGATGATATTACCAGTATGTTGAGATCCCTTGATTGTTGAGTAACCAAGGCCTTGATGCTTAGGATTGCCAAAAATCTGCACTGGTTCTAGGATACCCTGTTCCTGTAGGCCTAATCCTCTGCCTTGATAATTCATTTGTTGAAACATTTTATTTGCAAAAGGATATGATTTCCCTTGGAAACAAGGTGTTTCTTCTTTTCTGCTCTGTGGTGAACCTTCAAATGTGTCAGCTTCTTTATTGATGAGATAGCTAGCCTTTAAAAAGGTGAGTGATCCAACTTTATAAGTGATAGGATCCTCCACATGTGGGATGAATGCCAGATTGATATCTTCAACTTGATCTTGTGACATATCAGATCGTAGTGCTTTTTCAAGAAGTGTTGATGCTTTGCTGTCTACACAAAATTCTTCCTCATGACTCATTTCATAGGATGTTTCTAATTCACAAATTTTGTAGGAGCCTTCTTCATGACCCATTTTTGACATGTCTCTAGATTTCTCTATATCTTGATCATGTGTACCAATGTTAAGAGTAGGAGACTCTTGTTTCCCAGTAATGATTTCCAGAGTATGAGACTCTTGTTTTGAATGAAGATCATCTGTGTGTCCATCCAAAGAAAGCATCTCATTGGTAGATGGAGGAGTATGTCCTATGTGGATGTGGTCATCATTTGCAGCATCTTGTATAGATAAAAGAGTGCCCATTAGATCATTGTAGTATCTCGGAGATACAAATTTTTGATTTTGACTAATTCTGGGATTGCTTTCACCATGCTTTTGATCAAGTTCTTGACATAGGTCAATTTCAAAGGATGGATTGTCTACAAGGGGTTCTTGGACATTGTTATTAGGAATGGGAAGTGGCTCCATATTCTCTTGAGCTTTGTGTGGATTTGGATCAAATGTTGAGCTAGGGATTCCTTCAATATCCATAACCATGAGGTCAAAGGATGTCAATATGTCATGGGAAGGAACATTGCTAGACCTTGACAGAAGATTTTGATCATGCTTTGGAATACATTCTTGAGATATGTCCTCTAACTCGTAAGGTGATGTAGAGACATTTTCAATATTATCATTGGTCGATGGATTGTAGATTATGTCAATGGGATTAAATAATTGTAACACATCTTGAAATAGATCACTAAAAAGTGGCTCTTGATGAATGACGATTTGATTAATGGATGGGGTAGACATATCTTCAATGTGCTCATTGATGGATTGATTTTGATCATTGTTTTCAACAATTTTGGTGGAGGGATTGTCAATGTTCTCCAACATAGGATCAAATGATGTTAATGTTTCTTGGATTGGATCATTGTTGGGTATCGTTAGTGAGTTTTGATCGTGATTGAAAAGTGACTCTTGGTGTGTGATGATTTGATCATTGGTCAAGGTTGAAACATCTTCAAAGTGCTTATTGATAGATTGATCTTGATTTTTGTTTTCAACAATTGCGGTAGGAATCTGTTGCAAGCTTTGTTGTGGGAGTAAGGCCTGCATTTTCTGCTGAGCCAACAACGCTTGTTGTTCGTCATGTTGTTTTTGTGCCAACAAAGCTTTTTGTTGGGATCTTTGTTGTGCTACTTCTTCTTGGATTGCTTTCAATAGTGCGTAGAATTCTGCTTGCGCTTGTGCTTGTTGGGCTACTTGAGCCGCTTGTGCTTGCTGAGCAACTAGCTGTGTAGTTTGTTGGGCTTGGAGTGCCTTTTTGCGGGAAGCTTCTTGTGCAGCTTGCAACCTGATGGAGAATGAATTGGTCGTGTTGTATTTTGGCGGTGGTGGCGGTGGTCGTGGAATGGTGTTGATTGTTGGGGTTGCTTGGATGGTTTCCATCTGTTTTTGCGATATCGATGGAAAAATGGGATGATTTCGTATCATGTTTTGATTTGGCATGATAGATTGAAATTGAACATTGTTGTGGTTGGGAATCATATTGCTTGGATTTAGGTAACTTTGATTTTGCATGGTGTTACCTTGACTTGAATCAACATATTGCTAGGATTTTGAACAACATTAGGGGGATTTGCAAACATGTTGACCCCAAAGTTTACCAAGTGTGGATTTGAAATGGTCATGTTTGGTAAAGTTGCACTTGGTATGTATGGATTTTGTGGGATAATGTTGTTTGAAAAACTCATGCATTGAGCATTTGGTTGATAGATTTGCAGATTTGGACTTGGATTTAAATCTATCATTGGGAAAGGTGTTCCAAACTTTGGATCGGGCATACTCATATTTGTTGTACCATTGATGTTTGTATGAGATAATGCTCCCATGTATGCATTGTACAAGCTTTGAAAATCAAATGGTATTGCAAGGCTTGGATAATTTGGTTGACTTGAATTGCTCATGATGGATGGATCAAATTTATATTCCATGTCCCTCTTGTGTTGAGATCGAGTTTGAACCATAAAATGAAGATCAATTTTCAAGAATGTAAGAGATGAACCTCTAATCCTTTAGATCAGTCTAAACCTTAGGTTAAAGAAGCAAAGAACTAGGATAATTGAAGGATCAAAGCGATAATGAGGATGAGATAAATGGAAGATGAGTGATACGGATGAATGGAACTCTTAAAGAAACTTTGAAGGGAATGCTAAACCTTTAGGACTTTGATTGATCGTGATTGGATTGATGGTTTGACTAGATGCGTTAAGTTAACCAAAAGTGATAAATGTAATTGTAAAACTCTAGGAAGTTGTGTTATCCATAGAGTGAACTCCTACAAGATGGTAGTTTGACTAAGTGTGTCAAGTCAAACAAGGTGATGATTTGATAATTTGGCTAAGTGTGTTAAGCCAAACAAGATGAACTCGTAAACCCTAGGAAGTTGTATTATCCAAGAGAGAACTCGTGTATAGGATGATGGTTTGACTAGTTGTGTTAAGTCAAACAAAGTGATTTAATTTCGCCTAAAAGTTTAGCATAAAAGATGTTTACAAAGTTTCCAAGAGTTGTTGGTGAGGTGATTTTTGATTGATTTTGATGGTTGAGAGATGAATGAAAGTGATTGAATTTGATCCTAGACTTGACCTAGAATAACACTTCTGCTTACAAGATCTCGGTGTTGAAGGACACGCTATACTCTGAACTCGAAAAGTCTCTCAAGACGCCCCTTATGAGATTTAAGACTAAGCTTCTTGAACTTTGATTTTTTGGGATTTTGATCATGTTAGAAAACACATGTGTAATCAAATTTGTCTCTTATCTTGGTTAAATGAGGTTCTTTTTATCCAAGACACTTGCTTGCTTAGGTTTTCAAACTATATGTCTAGTGTCCCATTCTCTTTCTCATCCCACAAGGTCCTTTATGCGGAAATCGAGGAAAATAGGGCAAAATTTCCTTATGTTTATCCTTATTGGAAACAAATGATGGTAGAATTTGCACACTTAGAAACCTCTAGGAATGTGATTCCTAGGGAAAGCAAGAGTGGGCAAGTTCGTCAATAGGTATTTGTTCCCCACAAGGTGTTTGAAATTTCAAGGTTTTTGTGTATGTTTGTTTTCCAAATGTTTTCAAGATCAAACAATGTGTTTTTTCCAAGCACTTTCACACTCCTAGGTTGATGAGACAATACCTTGTTGGGTTCCCACTTGGATAAATCCAACTGCGCATATCTTGTGCGAATGGCTAAATGCTTGACCACACTGGCTCCCCTCCACGACACTCACTTATTCGGGTCAGCCAAGCATTAGTACCAATGAATCTCCCATGGCATACTTTCCATTTCCACAACAAGACCGCATGTTACGTGGGGCGGCTTCAAAGGACATAACCTTTTGCACCAACAAGATAGACAAGGCTTTGGCCAATTTCTAAACAAGGGGTTCTAATTCGGGCATTCCGTTCGTGGGGGATTATCCAACATCGGCGAGAGTCCATTGCTGTCCATCTCGTCGGAATAATCCTCGTGATATTGGCCTTTGTTCCAATATCCACACTTATATCCGGGTGGAAGTCGCTTGGCTTTAGCGTGTTCCCGGTTGGGTCGTTCCCTTGGGTGATTACTTTTTCCCACAAGGCAGGCCCTCTAAGATAAACAATAGCAAGCTAACATATCCCGTCGTTCACACAACCCTTGTTGAAAAACAAAGGGGAGAACCTCCGCAATATATCGTGCTCACACTCGCATGTTTTGTTCAATTTTAAATCCCAAATCGAAGTGTGGAGGCAATCCTTTTGACAAGTTAATATCACCAAAATGCTTTTGATTCTCAAGATCGCTATAAAGCGCGAGAGAAGCGCATACACATTTCAATGATGTTAGTTTGTGAAAAGGATTGCAAAACATAGAAGACACGTGTTCATTTTATACCTCAAAGCAGTGATGAGTTTGTTTTAAAAGCACCAAGATCAAATGTGAATTTGCTTGTTCAGTTTTACATCAAATTGAAATTCTAGTGAGTTTCTAAGTTCAATTTTAATCCAATTTGAAAAGATCAAGTTAGTGCTCAGTTTTAAGCCCAAATCAAAATGTGAGTTGGTTCAAAACAGAAAACAAGGGTAGAAAATGAACGCTCTAGCATTTAAAAATGCTTTGTAAATTTCAAGCTTTAAGGCTTCAATCTTGCTTCAAAGATGCTTTAATGTTGCACATTTCCTTGTGAAAACGGGATCGCTCTTCCTTCCTTTCCTACAAGATAAAAGGAAATATCTGAGTATCAAGTTATTCAATAAAGTTCATTTCTTAAGCATTAACTTAAATGATTTCAAATGTAAAGACTAAATATTTTGAACTAATAAATAAAGCATTCATAAGAATCCTGCAATTATTAATTCAAACTATACGAATCTGCAATTGGAAGAGCAAGTGTTAGCATAGAATTTTAACAAGATCTATAACCCTCAACATAGAACCCATTCTATGACTTTAATCTGTCGAAGTTATCCTTGGTTTTCACAAGGCTTACCCCCCCTTGCTTAAGATGTACGCATAAAGCTTTTCTTGAATTCCTGTCCACAAAAAGTTTAAAATGTGTTCCCACATAAATGCGTTTCAATAAATGCATTTTCACCATACATGTGTTCCAATTAAGTACCTTGCCATTTTCTAATATAAATGTGCTTCAAATAGAGATTCAATGTGTTTCAATAAAACAATAAAATAAAGAGAAATTAATTGTGAATTCATTCCTCACACTACCCAATAGCAAACAACTTTTATGAGACAGGCTTTGAAAAAGAGGAGTTCCTCCTGCATGTGTCTATTTCAGATCGCCGATCTCTACTCATCTGTCAGTCACATTACTCGTCGAGAAACGTGACTATTGAAACATCCAATCTGCATGTTGGCCAAGGTATCTAGTCAGAATGGAGCTAAATCTGCAAATAAAGTCAAGCTCGTACTAGATAGGGATCAATGTCGATGTCAGACAAGTTATGAGATTTTATTAATTGCATCATCCCGTGCCAACTACTATCGCCCTTTTTTTGGATATGCATATCTTGCAAGGAAGTACGCGAGGATAAAAATTTTTACAACAAGACTTATGTTGCTGCTTATCCCATGGTATGCAATGAAGGTGAGCGTTGGGGTTCTCCTCGACTGGGGAAAAGGTCTCAATAGACAAAGACAGCTGGTAGGGCGACCCCAAATTAAAGCACAAAACCTGTTTTTAATCAAATCATTACCTAGTACACCGGAAGTACTGTCAGTGCAAATTGAGTGTCTATCTTCTATCCAGATCTCGCACATATCACATATAGACTACAATATGTTGATTATTGATTGTTGATTTGATTGTTGTTGCTCAGTGCTCTGTCATTGGCTATAATGAACTAATTAGAGGATTGGATACAACTTCGGGAAGGTTGCACTGACAGAGATATAGGCAGTGAGTTTATAGAAGAAGGCAGGGCATCCATATTAGAAGAGTGTGCACTAAAGCGAAGCCACAAAGATAGAATTTGGCACACAAATATGCACACAAGCCAATGTTATCTCGAACACATGGCCAGATAGCTTCACCAACTACTTTAGGAAAAGAGATGGCAATATTTTGCTTCAGATTACATGAGCAGCAGCAAGAAGTCTGTATAGTGAGATTACTAGGAAAAAAGGCTGGTGCTGTTAGGAATTACAATGCTCATCTTGCAGCATACGCAGATATTAACTGGCACAATGCTGGGGCAATGTACTTGGATACATGGCCAACAGGTTTCAAGCAAACGCATTTGGTAGGTTGGCATGCCTAAGGCACAAACCAAGATAAGCATTTAAGAGTCAACTTGCTGACAGAGATCTATCTTTTGGGGTGATTTGATACGTAACAAAGGCTTTTTAGCTGGATCTTACTCATAAATCCCTACAACTACTACAACTACTTTCATCAACATTGGGTTCTTGCATTGCTTAATGATTATAATGACTATAATGAATCTGCTGAAGAGATTTCATCAACATTCACCCAAATCTGTTGCGCGAAAATCCATGAAAGCTGTGCGTTCTTCATCCTCCATGAGGACTGTTCCTTGACTTATGACCTATCGACTGCATTTGTTATTGTACTAATTGCAAGATATGTATATGATAGATTTTCCAAAAGATACGTATGAAAGCTTTCAAAATAATGCCAATAAATGGATGTCAATGAGAATTCAATAAGTAAATGAAAAGTATAGAAAGGACGCGTGAACTGTTAGGCATAATGCTTCTCCTGAAATATGATCTCCTGGAATGTAATGGTTGCAGGAAAGAGTTAGCAGATTCCAAACAGCTGTAGAACAGTCAAAGACTTGCAAGCACTGCTGGACAGTCAGACAATAACATTCATATCCCGCCGCCCAAAAATACTCCTAGATTTCTATTGGATTTAATGACGAATAAAGCTTGTCATATGACACCTGAAGCCGCTTCTTAATAGCTTCACATTTCTAAGACTATACGAAGAAAAGAATAATACTGTCCTCAAATTATCAGAGCATTGAAGTTGAATGTGCTTTGTCTTTGGTGTTTAACTATGCTTGCTAGAAGGTACCAGGCCTCTTGGTTTTTTTTTGGTTTTTTTTTTTTTTTGTTTATTAACTGACAAAACTACGAGAACTTCAACAATCATACTTAATGAAGACATGAAATAAATCGTAAGAAATACTTCCAGCCATTCTACAGAGCTAAATAAGATTCCTAATAGTCACGTAGAGGCATTATCTCTAACAAGCCTAATCCATAATCTTCAAAATGCAAATAATATATAGAACACATATGTTAATATATCAAATGTAGCACATAATCCATGGAAAAACAGTCAATGGAGTGAAAACGTAATCAGCCCTCCTTCTAGAGCCATTTTGTAGACATCAAAATCTGCAAATTTGGTTAAAAACTAAATCATATACATCTTGTTAGCATGATTAGTATAACCAAACACAAATCCAATGTCTTCATAAAATAATACTACATTCTTCAAAATATTAGCAAATGACAAAACAAATCCTAACATGTAAAGAAGATATGAAGTATATCTATCCTATGGTGGATTGGTGCAACTTAGTGTTGTAGGAAGCTGCCCTTTCCCAATCCATGATAAGCAAGATGCCAAATGATAGATGGTGAAGAGCAAGATTGACTCTCAAATGAAGAGAGCAACCTTGCCTCAAGATGTAGTTGCTAAGTAAATGGTGTTGTGATGAGCAAGATTAGTTCTCTCATGAAGAGAATAACCTTGCAAGTGAGAAATGTGTTGTGTGTTGTGTGTTGTCCCATTTGTGTTGAAATGCTTTGCATTTTATAGATTTAAGAGTAGGAGATTGAGTGATTTTAGATGAATGTGGGATAATTCACAAGCCAATGACAAGATGACACTTGTCAAGCTATGAGAGGGTGAGGAATGTGCAAGTCTTGGCCAATGTGCCACTTTCAAATTTGAATTTGAATGACTTGACATGTTTTGGGGGGATGAAAGGTGTAATAAATGCTATGTTGACTTGTGCAAATAGCATTTAAAACCTTGTTGGAAGGGACAAGTCCCTTTTGGGGGGAAGATTCAAATTGGAAGAATATTCCATTTTGATGCCCTTTTGAATGTAATTAGAGGAATTATAAATCAAATAAATGATTTATTGGTGCAAGTGGGTGGGTTAGTTAGGAGTTTGGATTTGACTCTAGTTGAGTCAAAAGCTGGAGAATGATAATCATGATTAGAAGTTAATTAATTTAGATTAATTAACTTAGGAGATTTTAGGGATTTTGACATTTGATTAAATCAGTTTGATTTATTAAATCAAATGAGAAGAACTTTAAGGATTTGATTAAATAAATTAATTTATTTAATGAACCTTAGGAAATTAATCAATAAATTGTTTTAATTGATTAATAGGAGAATTCGATGCATGATGTTAGAGCGAGATGTATGATGTCAATTTTGCATGTCTACATTTTGCCCCTCTTTGAAGCAATGTACTCGTTGCATTGGTTCAAAGAATGATGTTGTCGGCATCGAAATTAAAAAATTCTTTGGTTTTTTCGGATGCCCCAGTGGAAAATAAGTACGTTAGTACATTGCCCCCTCGAGAGATCGAGCGAAAAGATACAATTTGAGGTGGATCTCGCGACAAAGAGGTTCAAAATGGATGTATGGATGGTAATGATGATGTAAATGAGATGTTCGGAAGATGCTTAGAATAACAAATCTATATTATTTTAAGCATGTTAAATGATTATGCGATGCATGTGAGATGGATGAGATGGTATGACGTTGTCCTGATATGATGGTATGACATGATTATGCAAGATGCGGGATGGATGCAGGATGGATGCAAGATGGATGCATTGTTAGCATGAAAGTGGATAGAAGAATGAGATAGGATAGAAGAATGAGAGGGATCAACCCTTGAATCCAAGAAGATGCAGAAGTTCAACAAGCCAACTTTATTAGAGATGATGATGAAAGATGATGATGTATTGCTTATCCAGGAATGGGAGATAAAGAGCATAACTTTCTTTATGTTTGATAACACACATAGGGGCGATGCATCAAGGTATTAAGAACCAGGATGGCGTTGCGCCTAGTGTGATGGACTCTGACTCGACAATCAGATAGGAGTGCTCTTGTTCACACTCGACATACGGAAACCCTGCTAGGACGGACCCAACAAAGCAAGTATTCGCCAAGTTATTTTACAAGAACATCCAACAAGCACAGCAGATAAAAAGATAATGATCATTGCCCCATTCCTTTCTCTCTAAACCTGTTTTGTTTAGGCATCATCGAGAGGTCCTTGGAATGAGCGCAAAATAAGATAAGTCTAAAAGACTAAAATAAAGTAAACAAACAAGCTGATGTTCTTCGTATCGCTAGCCAGGCTAAACTAATGTGGGGTACCTGATGCTTATGTCCATCGCAGGAAAGCTTCATCCTAGGATATGTAGTGATCAGGGTTTTGGTGAGACTGATTGCGTGATAAGCTATTGATACTCTGAGTTAACCAGCTTGCTAACTTACTGACTTAGACCTTCGAGACTTTGACGATTAGGCGTTCACTTTAGAACCTACTAAACTTGCTTCTGACTAACTCACCAAAGGGTGAAGGCGACGATGATTTATTATGAATGATGACAATCATGAGTGAAAGCGAGATGAAATGGATGCACCATTTTGGTTTTTTCAAATGTTTTGAGGCTGTTTTTTGAAATTTTGAGATGTTTTACAAATGTTTTTGGTATTTTTAAGATTTTCCAATGTTTTTGGTATTTTCAAGATTTTCCAATGTTTTTGGTATTTTCAAGATTTTCCAATGTTTTTGGTATTTTGTGTCAATTGACTTGACTGCGGATGAGATAGATGGGCAAATGGATGCCAATGCGACGGACGCATAAATGAATGGGCAAACGGATTGCCAATGCGACGGACGCATAAATGAATGGGCAAACGGATTGCCAATGCGACGGACGCATAACTGTATGGGCAAACGGATTGCCAATGCGACGGACGCATAAATGAATGGGCAAACGGATTGCCAATGCGACGGACGCATAAGGACGGACCTGATTATAAAAGAAAAGATAAGCAAATGAATGCCAATGCGACAGACGCCTAACTAGATGGGCAAACGGATGCCAATGCGACGGACGCAAACTGTCTCGGGGGATGATCAAAGATCAACCTTGCCTACGTTCAAGCTCAGAGACGACGTAGTTCGACAAGGTGAAAGACTGATAAGACTAAATGATGAATTTTGAAGATTTTTTGATATTTTGACATGTTTTTGGTTTTTTGATGATTTTGGATGTTTTTGGTTTTTTGAATGAGTTTTCTGAATGCTTTTGGAATTTTCGCATGATTTTGACGATTCGGATATGGACATGATATGATATCAGTGCTTTGCTTTGGGATTTTGTTGAAAACCAAGCTTAATGTTGATCAATCGGACTGATGGATTGATAGTTTGACTAAGTGTGTTAAGTCAAACAAAAGTGATAATGCACTCGTAAGTTCCAGGAAGTTGTGTTATCCCAGAGTAAACTCGTACAAAAAGGATAATTTGGCTAGGTGTGTTAAGCCAAACAAGGTGATTATGGATTTGATAATTTGGCTAAGTGTGTTAAGCCAAACAGAGTGATGATAATGAACTTGTAAACCCAAGGAAGTTGTGTTATCCTAGAGTAAACTCGTGCACAAGATGATAGTTTGACTAAGTGTGTTAAGTCAAACAAGGTGATGATTGATTGGATTCGATTGATCAAGATCGATGAAGTTTGAGTTAGAACAAAATAGCTTTGATGATTTCATGTGATGCTGATGCATAAGTGCGCATTAGATGCTACTGATATGAATTGCTTGGATTGATGTTCGATGAAAGATAAAGCATGATAAGGAATATCTTCTTATCAAAATATGCCATGGGCTAGTGATTTGGATTCATGTTCACAAATGTTTTGACCAAGTTGATTTCACATTTTCCAATGCTTGGTTCACCACATAAGTGGGAAGATATAGGTCAAGATTTATTCTCGAAGCAAGATGCAAATATCTGCCCCTAGTGTCTAGCAATGTTTGACCGGCCATGGGTGAATTCTTGGATACAAATGGATATGGATTATCTTGCGATAAGATAAGGTGTTCGAATAGAGGAACGCTCATTCGGATAATGCTTCAAGGCTCAGATAATGTTGGATAGGATGGGATCAATGAAAATGACCCATGTCAAGATGTCTACCATAAGCAAGTGTAAAGTGTGTTCCAAAATTTTATCAAGATCAAGGTAACTTGGACCTTGGATGCAAATGGATAAAAAAATGTGTTGGATAAATGGTTCATGGATGAATGAATGATATGGCTGGAATGCTAGCTTTATTATGGATGCGATAAGATGCTTTCTCTTGAACTGGCGCACATAGATACTTGATTCTACACATGACGCCTGTTTGCCAGGTTTTCATCATGGTACCTGTCCAAAGCTCCACCGAAGCGGTTTTCACTAGAGGACGATTTTTTTCTTTACTGTTTTCAATCCTTTTTCTGATTTTTTGGATTTTTTGATCTTTTGATTTTTTTTGTTGTCGCCAAGAGGCTTGTTTGCCAAGTTTTCATCAAGGTGACCATTTTTTTAGGACATTTTTCTGATTGTTTTTGTATTTTCTGAGAGATTTTAAGCTGATGCTGAACCACCTGGTGGTGCTGATGTTAATGCTTCTGTCATAATGTGCCATCGATATCCTGCTTGTAGAAGTTGTCTTGCCAAGATACGTGCACTTGAATGCAACTTTTGAGATTCTTGATCTGCTTTGCTGATACCGGAGTTAACTCTGTCTTTGTGCACACAACGCGATAGAGTGCCTTCTGAATCCTTATGATGAAGGGTCGTTGCCAACACATGGTCAATGTGAGAATTGGATATCATGCGTGGAGGCGTGGATGGAGTGTGTTTAGGAGTAAAAGATGGATTGGTTGGCAGTTTGGAATCTTTGACTCTCCAAACTTGGGAAGATGAGCAATAATGGGTGGATACGGAAGTGTACGTGGAATTAGGACCAACTGCATGATACACTTTGTACGTTGCTTGAGAAGTCTGCTTTTTCCTTTGTGGAAATCTTTGATGGATACTTGCCCCATTTTTATTTTTCCCCATACTTTCTTTGACTGATGGAGTTTGATAGGGATAATATTTCTTTGTAATCTTTGGTATCCACTTGTATTTGATTTGTCCTTCATGCTTCGTCCTTTGATTCAAATCTTTCTTTTGACGTTGGTCTCAATTTGTGGATGGGGTGATAGGTGGATGAAGATTCGTGACATGGCGGGTTGTAGTATTGGCATCAGTTTCATCATAAGGATTCTTCATGCTCCCCATGTTGATGTTTGCTCGAGACGAAGTTGCCCCCAGTATGGTGATGATATTACCAGTATGTTGAGATCCCTTGATTGTTGAGTAACCAAGGCCTTGATGCTTAGGATTGCCAAAAATCTGCACTGGTTCTAGGATACCCTGTTCCTGTAGGCCTAATCCTCTGCCTTGATAATTCATTTGTTGAAACATTTTATTTGCAAAAGGATATGATTTCCCTTGGAAACAAGGTGTTTCTTCTTTTCTGCTCTGTGGTGAACCTTCAAATGTGTCAGCTTCTTTATTGATGAGATAGCTAGCCTTTAAAAAGGTGAGTGATCCAACTTTATAAGTGATAGGATCCTCCACATGTGGGATGAATGCCAGATTGATATCTTCAACTTGATCTTGTGACATATCAGATCGTAGTGCTTTTTCAAGAAGTGTTGATGCTTTGCTGTCTACACAAAATTCTTCCTCATGACTCATTTCATAGGATGTTTCTAATTCACAAATTTTGTAGGAGCCTTCTTCATGACCCATTTTTGACATGTCTCTAGATTTCTCTATATCTTGATCATGTGTACCAATGTTAAGAGTAGGAGACTCTTGTTTCCCAGTAATGATTTCCAGAGTATGAGACTCTTGTTTTGAATGAAGATCATCTGTGTGTCCATCCAAAGAAAGCATCTCATTGGTAGATGGAGGAGTATGTCCTATGTGGATGTGGTCATCATTTGCAGCATCTTGTATAGATAAAAGAGTGCCCATTAGATCATTGTAGTATCTCGGAGATACAAATTTTTGATTTTGACTAATTCTGGGATTGCTTTCGCCATGCTTTTGATCAAGTTCTTGACATAGGTCAATTTCAAAGGATGGATTGTCTACAAGGGGTTCTTGGACATTTTTATTAGGAATGGGAAGTGGCTCCATATTCTCTTGAGCTTTGTGTGGATTTGGATCAAATGTTGAGCTAGGGATTCCTTCAATATCCATAACCATGAGGTCAAAGGATGTCAATATGTCATGGGAAGGAACATTGCTAGACCTTGACAGAAGATTTTGATCATGCTTTGGAATACATTCTTGAGATATGTCCTCTAACTTGTAAGGTGATGTAGAGACATTTTCAATATTATCATTGGTCGATGGATTGTAGATTATGTTAATGGGATTAAATAATTGTAACACATCTTGAAATAGATCACTAAAAAGTGGCTCTTGATGAATGATGATTTGATTAATGGATGGGGTAGACATATCTTCAATGTGCTCATTGATGGATTGATTTTGATCATTGTTTTCAACAATTTTGGTGGAGGGATTGTCAATGTTCTCCAACATAGGATCAAATGATGTTAATGTTTCTTGGATTTGATCATTGTTGGGTATTGTCAGTGAGTTTTGATCGTGATTGAAAAGTGCCTCTTGGTGTGTGATGATTTGATCATTGAATGAGATGGGAACATCTTCAATGTGTTCATTGATGGATAGATCTTGATCATTGTTTTCAACAATTGCGGTGGGAATCTGTTGCAAGTTTTGTTGGGCGAGTAAGGCCTGCGTTTGCTACTGAGCCAACAACGCTTGTTGTTCGTCATGTTGTTTTTGTGCCAACAATGCTTTTTGTTGGGCTCTTTGTTGTGCTACTTCTTCTTGGATTGATTGCAATAGTGCGTAGAATTCTGCTTGCGCTTGTGCTTCTTGGGCTACTTGAGCCGCTTGTGCTTGCTGAGCAACTAGCTGTGTAGCTTGTTGGGCTTGGAGTGCCTTTTTGCGGGAAGCTTCTTGTGCAGCTTGCAACATGATGGAGAATGAATTGGTCGTGCTGTGCTTTGGCGGTGGTGGCGGTGGCGGTGGAATGGGAATGGTTTTGATTGTTGGGGTTGCTTGGATGGTTTCCATTTGTTGTTGTGATATCGATGGAAAAATGGGATGATTTGGTATGATGTTTTGATTTGGCATGATAGATTGAAATTGAACATTGTTGTGGTTGGGAATCATATTGCTTGGATTTAGGTAACTTTGATTTCGCATGTTGTTACCTTGGCTTGAATCAATATATGGAGTCGTCAACATATTGCTAGGATTTTGAACAACATTAGGGGGATTTGTAAACATGTTGACCCCAAAGTTTACCAAGTGTGGATTTGAAATGGTCATGTTTGGTAAAGTTGCACTTGGTATGTATGGATGTTGTGGGATAATGTTGTTTGAAAAACTCATGCATTGAGCATTTGGTTGATAGATTTGCAGATTTGAATTTGGATTTAAATCTATCATTGGGAAAGGTGTTCCAAAATTTGGATCAGGCATACTCACATTCGTTGTACCATTGATGTTTGTATGAGATAATGCTCCCATGTATGCATTGTACAAGCTTTGAAAATCAAATGGTATTGCAAGGCTTGGATAATTTGGTTGACTCGAATTGCTCATGATGGATGGATCAAATTTATATTCCATGTCCCTCTTGTGTTGAGATCGAGTTTGAACCATAAAATGAAGATCAATTTTCAAGAATGTAAGAGATGAACCTCTAATCCTTTAGATCAGTCTAAACCTTAGGTTAAAGAAGCAAAGAACTAGGATAATTGAAGGATCAAAGCGATAATGAGGATGAGATAAATGGAAGATGAGTGATACGGATGAATGGAACTCTTAAAGAAACTTTGAAGGGAATGCTAAACCTTTAGGACTTTGATTGATCGTGATTGGATTGATGGTTTGACTAGATGCGTTAAGTTAACCAAAAGTGATAAATGTAATTGTAAAACTCTAGGAAGTTGTGTTATCCATAGAGTGAACTCCTACAAGATGGTAGTTTGACTAAGTGTGTCAAGTCAAACAAGGTGATGATTTGATAATTTGGCTAAGTGTGTTAAGCCAAACAAGATGAACTCGTAAACCCTAGGAAGTTGTATTATCCAAGAGAGAACTCGTGTATAGGATGATGGTTTGACTAGTTGTGTTAAGTCAAACAAAGTGATTTAATTTCGCCTAAAAGTTTAGCATAAAAGATGTTTACAAAGTTTCCAAGAGTTGTTGGTGAGGTGATTTTTGATTGATTTTGATGGTTGAGAGATGAATGAAAGTGATTGAATTTGATCCTAGACTTGACCTAGAATAACACTTCTGCTTACAAGATCTCGGTGTTGAAGGACACGCTATACTCTGAACTCGAAAAGTCTCTCAAGACGCCCCTTATGAGATTTAAGACTAAGCTTCTTGAACTTTGATTTTTGGGATTTTGATCATGTTAGAAAACACATGTGTAATCAAATTTGTCTCTTATCTTGGTTAAATGAGGTTCTTTTTATCCAAGAGACTTGCTTGCTTAGGTTTTCAAACTATATGTCTAGTGTCCCATTCTCTTTCTCATTCCACAAGGTCCTTTATGCGGAAATCGAGTAAAATAGGGCAAAAGTTCCTTATGTTTATCCTTATTGGAAACAAATGATGGTAGAATTTGCACACTTAGAAACCTCTAGGAATGTGATTCCTAGGGAAAGCAAGAGTGGGCAAGTTCGTCAATAGGTATTTGTTCCCCACAAGGTGTTTGAAATTTCAAGGTTTTTGTGTATGTTTGTTTTCCAAATGTTTTCAAGATCAAGCAATGTGTTTTTTCCAAGCACTTTCACACTCCTAGGTTGATGAGACAATACCTTGTTGGGTTCCCACTTGGATAAATCCAGCTGCGCATATCTTGTGCGAATGGCTAAATGCTTGACCACACTGGCTCCCCTCCACGACACTCACTTATTCGGGTCAGCCAAGCATTAGTACCCATGAATCTCCCATGGCATACTTTCCATTTCCACAACAAGACCGCATGTTACGTGGGGCGGCTTCAAAGGACATAACCTTTTGCACCAACAAGATAGACAAGGTTTTGGCCAATTTCTAAACAAGGGTTCTAATTCGGGCATTCCGTTCGTGGGGGATTATCCAACATCGGCGAGAGTCCATTGCTGTCCATCTCGTCGGAATAATCCTCGTGATATTGGCCTTTGTTCCAATATCCACACTTATATCCCGGGTGGAAGTCGCTTGGCTTTAGCGTGTTCCCGGTTGGGTCGTTCCCTTGGGTGATTACTTTTTCCCACAAGGCAGGCCCTCTAAGATAAACAATAGCGAGCTAACATATTCCGTCGTTCACACAACCCTTGTTGAAAAACAAAGGGGAGAACCTCCGCAATATATCGTGCTCACACTCGCATGTTTTGTTCAATTTTAAATCCCAAATCGAAGTGTGGAGGCAATCCTTTTGACAAGTTAATATCACCAAAATGCTTTTGATTCTCAAGATCGCTATAAAGCGCGAGAGAAGCGCATACACATTTCAATGATGTTAGTTTGTGAAAAGGATTGCAAAACATAGAAGACACGTGTTCATTTTATACCTCAAAGCAGTGATGAGTTTGTTTTAAAAGCACCAAGATCAAATGTGAATTTGCTTGTTCAGTTTTACATCAAATTGAAATTCTAGTGAGTTTCTAAGTTCAATTTTAATCCAATTTGAAAAGATCAAGTTAGTGCTCAGTTTTAAGCCCAAATCAAAATGTGAGTTGGTTCAAAACAGAAAACAAGGGTAGAAAATGAACGCTCTAGCATTTAAAAATGCTTTGTAAATTTCAAGCTTTAAGGCTTCAATCTTGCTTCAAAGATGCTTTAATGTTGCACATTTCCTTGTGAAAACGGGATCGCTCTTCCTTCCTTTCCTACAAGATAAAAGGAAATATCTGAGTATCAAGTTATTCAATAAAGTTCATTTCTTAAGCATTAACTTAAATGATTTCAAATGTAAAGACTAAATATTTTGAACTAATAAATAAAGCATTCATAAGAATCCTGCAATTATTAATTCAAACTATACGAATCTGCAATTGGAAGAGCAAGTGTTAGCATAGAATTTTAACAAGATCTATAACCCTCAACATAGAACCCATTCTATGACTTTAATCTGTCGAAGTTATCCTTGGTTTTCACAAGGCTTACCCCCCCTTGCTTAAGATGTACGCATAAAGCTTTTCTTGAATTCCTGTCCACAAAAAGTTTAAAATGTGTTCCCACATAAATGCGTTTCAATAAATGCATTTTCACCATACATGTGTTCCAATTAAGTACCTTGCCATTTTCTAATATAAATGTGCTTCAAATAGAGATTCAATGTGTTTCAATAAAACAATAAAATAAAGAGAAATTAATTGTGAATTCATTCCTCACACTACCCAATAGCAAACAACTTTTATGAGACAGGCTTTGAAAAAGAGGAGTTCCTCCTGCATGTGTCTATTTCAGATCGCCGATCTCTACTCATCTGTCAGTCACATTACTCGTCGAGAAACGTGACTATTGAAACATCCAATCTGCATGTTGGCCAAGGTATCTAGTCAGAATGGAGCTAAATCTGCAAATAAAGTCAAGCTCGTACTAGATAGGGATCAATGTCGATGTCAGACAAGTTATGAGATTTTATTAATTGCATCATCCCGTGCCAACTACTATCGCCCTTTTTTTGGATATGCATATCTTGCAAGGAAGTACGCGAGGATAAAAATTTTTACAACAAGACTTATGTTGCTGCTTATCCCATGGTATGCAATGAAGGTGAGCGTTGGGGTTCTCCTCGACTGGGGAAAAGGTCTCAATAGACAAAGACAGCTGGTAGGGCGACCCCAAATTAAAGCACAAAACCTGTTTTTAATCAAATCATTACCTAGTACACCGGAAGTACTGTCAGTGCAAATTGAGTGTCTATCTTCTATCCAGATCTCGCACATATCACATATAGACTACAATATGTTGATTATTGATTGTTGATTTGATTGTTGTTGCTCAGTGCTCTGTCATTGGCTATAATGAACTAATTAGAGGATTGGATACAACTTCGGGAAGGTTGCACTGACAGAGATATAGGCAGTGAGTTTATAGAAGAAGGCAGGGCATCCATATTAGAAGAGTGTGCACTAAAGCGAAGCCACAAAGATAGAATTTGGCACACAAATATGCACACAAGCCAATGTTATCTCGAACACATGGCCAGATAGCTTCACCAACTACTTTAGGAAAAGAGATGGCAATATTTTGCTTCAGATTACATGAGCAGCAGCAAGAAGTCTGTATAGTGAGATTACTAGGAAAAAAGGCTGGTGCTGTTAGGAATTACAATGCTCATCTTGCAGCATACGCAGATATTAACTGGCACAATGCTGGGGCAATGTACTTGGATACATGGCCAACAGGTTTCAAGCAAACGCATTTGGTAGGTTGGCATGCCTAAGGCACAAACCAAGATAAGCATTTAAGAGTCAACTTGCTGACAGAGATCTATCTTTTGGGGTGATTTGATACGTAACAAAGGCTTTTTAGCTGGATCTTACTCATAAATCCCTACAACTACTACAACTACTTTCATCAACATTGGGTTCTTGCATTGCTTAATGATTATAATGACTATAATGAATCTGCTGAAGAGATTTCATCAACATTCACCCAAATCTGTTGCGCGAAAATCCATGAAAGCTGTGCGTTCTTCATCCTCCATGAGGACTGTTCCTTGACTTATGACCTATCGACTGCATTTGTTATTGTACTAATTGCAAGATATGTATATGATAGATTTTCCAAAAGATACGTATGAAAGCTTTCAAAATAATGCCAATAAATGGATGTCAATGAGAATTCAATAAGTAAATGAAAAGTATAGAAAGGACGCGTGAACTGTTAGGCATAATGCTTCTCCTGAAATATGATCTCCTGGAATGTAATGGTTGCAGGAAAGAGTTAGCAGATTCCAAACAGCTGTAGAACAGTCAAAGACTTGCAAGCACTGCTGGACAGTCAGACAATAACATTCATATCCCGCCGCCCAAAAATACTCCTAGATTTCTATTGGATTTAATGACGAATAAAGCTTGTCATATGACACCTGAAGCCGCTTCTTAATAGCTTCACATTTCTAAGACTATACGAAGAAAAGAATAATACTGTCCTCAAATTATCAGAGCATTGAAGTTGAATGTGCTTTGTCTTTGGTGTTTAACTATGCTTGCTAGAAGGTACCAGGCCTCTTGGTTTTTTTTTGGTTTTTTTTTTTTTTTGTTTATTAACTGACAAAACTACGAGAACTTCAACAATCATACTTAATGAAGACATGAAATAAATCGTAAGAAATACTTCCAGCCATTCTACAGAGCTAAATAAGATTCCTAATAGTCACGTAGAGGCATTATCTCTAACAAGCCTAATCCATAATCTTCAAAATGCAAATAATATATAGAACACATATGTTAATATATCAAATGTAGCACATAATCCATGGAAAAACAGTCAATGGAGTGAAAACGTAATCAGCCCTCCTTCTAGAGCCATTTTGTAGACATCAAAATCTGCAAATTTGGTTAAAAACTAAATCATATACATCTTGTTAGCATGATTAGTATAACCAAACACAAATCCAATGTCTTCATAAAATAATACTACATTCTTCAAAATATTAGCAAATGACAAAACAAATCCTAACATGTAAAGAAGATATGAAGTATATCTATCCTATGGTAGATTGGTGCAACTTAGTGTTGTAGGAAGCTGCCCTTTCCCAATCCATGATAAGCAAGATGCCAAATGATAGATGGTGAAGAGCAAGATTGACTCTCAAATGAAGAGAGCAACCTTGCCTCAAGATGTAGTTGCTAAGTAAATGGTGTTGTGATGAGCAAGATTATTTCTCTCATGAAGAGAATAACCTTGCAAGTGAGAAATGTGTTGTGTGTTGTGTGTTGTCCCATTTGTGTTGAAATGCTTTGCATTTTATAGATTTAAGAGTAGGAGATTGAGTGATTTTAGATGAATGTGGGATAATTCACAAGCCAATGACAAGATGACACTTGTCAAGCTATGAGAGGGTGAGGAATGTGCAAGTCTTGGCCAATGTGCCACTTTCAAATTTGAATTTGAATGACTTGACATGTTTTGGGGGGATGAAAGGTGTAATAAATGCTATGTTGACTTGTGCAAATAGCATTTAAAACCTTGTTGGAAGGGACAAGTCCCTTTTGGGGGGAAGATTCAAATTGGAAGAATATTCCATTTTGATGCCCTTTTGAATGTAATTAGAGGAATTATAAATCAAATAAATGATTTATTGGTGCAAGTGGGTGGGTTAGTTAGGAGTTTGGATTTTGACTCTAGTTGAGTCAAAAGCTGGAGAATGATAATCATGATTAGAAGTTAATTAATTTAGATTAATTAACTTAGGAGATTTTAGGGATTTTGACATTTGATTAAATCAGTTTGATTTATTAAATCAAATGAGAAGAACTTTAAGGATTTGATTAAATAAATTAATTTATTTAATGAACCTTAGGAAATTAATCAATAAATTGTTTTAATTGATTAATAGGAGAATTCGATGCACGATGTTAGAGCGAGATGTATGATGTCAATTTTGCATGTCTACACTAATTTCTCAAATAAGTCACCTCCATATTTAATTTTTTCACCTGTTCAGATAACTCATCCAACCATTCCTTAGCTAGACCATTAGGTGATGCCGAATTCATATTACCAGGAGGATATCCAGGTATTCCTCCAGAACCAGTAGACTGATTCAAAACTTCTGAATTTTGCAAGTATGTAGGGAAACCAGCTTGTTGCTATAGATTGATGGGTTGATTAGCCATTTGCTGAGGATAAGAGGTCATAGGATGAGCTTGATTTATTGTGGGACCCGGATGAGGGACCAAAGGCAATGAAGGTATTGGATTCATTATAGGAGAATGATTAGTCAAAGCCTGGTTAAGGCCTTGGAATTGTCCAGGGTGGGCAGCAGGTCCTAAGGATGGCAAAGGTCCTGATAAATGTTTCCTCAAATCCCTACCGATCTTAACAGCCTCAACATATTCATCAAGCAAAGTAGTTGGGGGATTGGTCATTTTCTTAAGGAAGGTGGTTGTAAGGCTGTATAGGGCTTCAAAGTAGACCTCTAGGGAAGTGTCTTAATTTCCAGTATAAGGTGTTGAGAGTTTGGTGTAGGCTCGATGAAACCTATTATTGAATGACCCTATTGGCTCATTAATCTCCCTTTTCACTCAAGTAAACTGTAGGTATAGCTCATTGGCACTAATGGGAATATTAATTTTTTTATAAAAATGCAGTCTCTAGTTCAATCCAATTATGGATGGAAGCAGCATGTAAGTTATTATACCAATAAAAGGCCTCTTCCTCAAGGGAATAAGGGAAAATTCTACATGCCACATCCTCATGGTTTATTCCTCTATCCCTTAGACAAGTCTAGAAAATCCTAATATGCTCTTATGCTATCCTATTAGGGTCATGAGTATGGAACTTAGAACATAAATGCTCAGGGTTCTTGGACATGAAATTGTAACTATTGAAGATCAATGGAGATGGGTTGTTTGCAAGGAAAACCATTGGTGGAGGTGGAGGTGGTAATGGCTAATTTATGACTGGTTGTGCTTGTGGACCAGGGATTCCCTCAAAATCAGATGAAGATGAGGATAATGGAGATGATGGAAGCGGGTTAGAGGATGATGATTTTTCCCCTCTCCTGGCCCTTCTTGACCTAGTAGGGGCTTGCAATTATTGAAATTCCTCTTCTCTTGGAGTAGATCTAGTTCTTCTTCTAAGCCTTTCAAGAGAAATGGCATTTATAAAATGCTCTAGATTGCTTATTCAAGGCCCTCCTTCTAGAACCAATCTGATGATGGTGTTTTCTACACAACAACAGCTCAAACAGAATATTATATCCTATCTCTCTTCAAAGGTAAATCTCTATGGGAAAAGAGATAACCCCAAGGTCTCTAACGACAAGTCTTGAAAATGCAACAAAACAACCCAAAGATAATGTGAAAATGTTGGTAATCACAAAGGGACCTTACTACAAGAAAATACCAGATTTTGAATTTATCAGATCTAAAAAAAAAAATTAATACTTGAAATCCTCAATTGAACACAGATAATAAAGAAAATAACAAAATATAAAAGTTTCAGAGATAATTATAAGACTAATTCTATCCCTAAGACTGACAATGCCAAAGGATAAGATGCTCAAAATGGATCGATCTCTCATAAACTACTTTTTGTTTGACCCAGATAAATCTGTAATCTTACAAGAATAGTGCAATCTTCTGAGGAATTTAATGATTTTCAAATCATAAACATTCATTCAAGACAATCCTGTTGCAATTGAAATGAACAAACATTCATAATTGAACTAAGCACAAATTTAAGTCTAGGCTAACTTTGTAAAACAACTAACAATCAGCTAACTGCAAAAAGTATGGACTAGAGATCGCTGCAAACATTCCAAACATGAAACCCTAAGTATCACCAAACTATATAATAAAGAACTTAAGCAATTTTAAAGATAGAACAACAAGAACCATGCCAGATAGAACTTAACACAAGAGAGATACCAAATCACAATATCCTCTCTTATATTAGATCACCCAAAATGGCAACAATTCTAGCCTTCTGTTATAATACTTGCATGAAAGTAAACCCTAATTCGCTCAAATGTGAAATCTTCTAACTAGCCACTATTTTATTCTATTTTTTTTCTTTTCTATATCATTTTCAAATGAGGTAGCATGCCCAATTTATAAGGAACCCCCAAGATAGGTCGGCCCAAATAAGGTTTACAATAATAAAAAAAGTCACACAAGAGGTTGGCCTCAAAAGATATTCAAATATAACATGAAATGTGCAATTTGTGCCAATTTCATGCAAGTCGGCTTGGGGTCTCAAAAATTCGGCCCAATGCATGTGGATAATGGGAAGCACAAAATTTGATGTATCCCCATATAATCATTTCCCATCCTTGTCTTTAGCTCGATCCTCTTCACCATGCACTTCTAGCAATACTCTGTCTAACTCAGCAATTGGTGGCACAGGCAAAACCCTATCTCTTCTTTCAAGAGACTTAATGTCATCTCTTTCTTGCCTTACTGTGCCATCCCAATCAGCCCTATTTGTCAAATATCTATCAATAATGACAATGTAGGTTGTAGCATCATCTAGCTGATGTTCAGTGACTGGACCTTCACTGACTAGAGAATAGACATCTCTCCACCATTTCCTAAGTTGTTCCAAATTGAAATGTTTTGGAGCGAACTTCTTCCTTCCTGTCATAATTTCAAAGAATGAGATACACTTATCATGAATACCAGCCAAAGTGTCCTCAATCTTCCTTCCTTTTTTGTGAATCTTCTTCAAGGCCCTTTACTTCATCCACAAGATCTCAAACCATTCCCAATGCTTAGCAACCCTTGGAAAAGGAAGAATCCCACTCTTTACTAGTTTATCCTTAGTAAACTCCATGATTGTTTTTACTTTCTACAATAGGAGATCAATGTCTTCTTTGTCTTGAGCCAACATAGTTTTCAACCAATCCACTAACCTCATGGCATCCCCTTAGTCGACAAGATATATTTGATGGCACCATCTCCTTTGGTCTGGACTCTTTGCAACCAACCAACCTTGGCATGTGTAGTGCCTTTTATTATTTCCAGTTCGAAGATTATCTCCTGGGGAAAGAAACCTACAGTAGAGGAGGAAGAGCCGATAGACTGCAAGGGTTTCATCAACTCCTGCAAGTAATTTTTCAATTTCTCATTCTCTCTTTCCAACTCATGCCTGGTTTGTACCTCTTTCTTCAATCTACCCACAATTACAACACTAGATCCTTCATACTCCTTAATGTCCTATTCCATTGAAGCATGCCCTAAGTCAATGGTCTGCACATGATAATAATTTGCAGTCACATTATCCCTATCCTTGTTTGGAGAAGGGGTAGCAATGTGATCTACCCTATTGCCTGATCCATCCCTCTCAATCCTGGGCACAACCCTAGCCTTCTTCTTGGTTTTCCCCTTTTCAATATTGGCCATTAGGTCATCCCAATTAGGAGGATCATCTTCCACTACCACCAATTTACTCTTTAATTCTGTTTCCAACCACCCTAAAATAGTGGATTCGGTTGGCACCTTATGTTGTTTCTCTTGTTCCTGCTAAACACTAGGTGCATCTTTCTCAACACTCGTCACATTAGGGATCCCTTTGATCGGATCCTCCTTGTTTAAAGACTGCTCATCCACAACCTATGTCGGTGAAGGAACCCTAGCTAGTATCTCCTCCTATTGAGGGGATTTATTCAATTGCTCTTCTACAGGTGAATCGACATAGGCCACTAAGGGAGATTGGAATACCTTATCTATTTCTCCCTCAGCATTGTAGAGGTCTCATTCCAAGATTTCTTCTTCACTCAAGTCCTTGGGATCCTCATCTTTCCATGGCTCTTCTTGCACATTGCCAGAATCTTGAGGAGGGGGAATGCTCTCTTGTTCAATGATGGGAGAAGTCATAGGAAGATCCTCATTTGCTATAGCATCCTTTGGAGAAGGAGTCCTTGACCTCCTCATGTATACATGTGTCTTCTCCCTTGAACTCTCTACCACTACCATAGGAGGCTCAAATTCCTTTTCTGATTTGGAAGTTTCCTTCACCTTCTATGACATTCTCATAAGTCTTCTTCTTTTGGTCAAGGGAGCAGTGGTATCCATTTATTCCTTTTCCTCCTTATCTTTCTCAGTCCCTCTCCTTGAGACATGCCTTCTCTTTTTGGCAATAGGATTTCTTCGCTTGCTCACATCCGCTACCTCTTTAGTTTGAACTTCTCTAACTTTAATCTTGAAGGGAGAGTCCACCTTTGCATTTCCTTTAGGATCCTACTCATGTGACTCCTTAGAAGCAAAATGAGACTCCTAGTCTCCCATCAAATCATAGGTGCATTGAACACCTTCACTCTCTAGCCCTAATATCTTATGCTTCAGCCACATTTTGGTATAATTTATCATTGGAGCCATAATTTTCTCCAACTTTGTCTTCTCTTCTTCCAACTAGTCAATCTATCGAACTGGTTTATCCTTCACAACCTCGAAGATATGACCCTGGATCAAATTTCCATCCTCCTCTACTTGGTCAGGAATGACCTTTATGTTTTACAATCTTACCAAGTCCACTAGCAACCTAGAGAATTTCTTCTTCCTTACATCAAATTTATTGCCAATGTTAGCCAAATAATCTTCAATATTATCTTTGTGGTTGTATTCCCTATTGGCCTTCTTTTGTGCCTCACTAGTAATATCAAACCTTGCTCTCTTAGAATGAAAAGAGAGACCAAAATGACTCATTTCCTCTTCAGAAGCATGAGTAGACTGGATGGAAGGGCATACCTCATTTGTTCCAATCTTCAAGGGGAAATCATTCCCAAACCCTCCTTTATGTTTATCCCCCTTCACAATCACATCACAGTCAAAAATCTCCCTAGTGACCTCCAACAGTATGATGTGATCATTTGGGTACCTTGGGAGTCTATAGGGAGCCCTTTGGCAACCATCAATCCTAATCTTGGAGAAGGTGGGGAATTGGATGAACCATGCCCCATACCTCCTTATCTATTTCTTGGATTTGTCTGAAATTCTCACATGCTCTGCTCTCTATAGCAACCTAGTAATGTACATTGTAAAAGCATCATTTACTCTTCTATAGCTACTTCCTGCCAAGTGCAGCTATGGATACACCTCATAGATTGCATCCTATCTGAATACACCTATAGTGCTCAACACCTTGTATGGGTGGAATCTTTCCAATGCATACAACATGTAGGAAGTCATGGTGAAAGTCTTGGTCTGCAAAACATTGCACATCTACTCATGTATAACTGCACTTATGGCACCTACCCAGTGGTAATCTATACCTTGTTCCATCTGAGCAATGACTTTAAAGAGCCAACTTTCAAGAACTCCAACCCTCTTTAGCCCTACCAACCTGCTGAGGAGAGTGATAACATTATAGTATTCCATTTTGAACTTAAGCCTAAATAGTTGTTTTGGAAACTTGGAGAAGTGGGACTTGGGCTTCTCCAACCAAGAATTGATCACCTACTGAGATTTAACTACATTTTCCTCATAAGATTTCTTTGCTATATCCATATCAAACGCCACCACATGTGACCTATCAGGTATATCAAAATTCCTAGCAATGGATACATGATCAAAGATCACCATAATTCTTCCCTAAGGGTCACCTATCCTTTGTATTCCACTTTCATTATTTCTTGCACATTCAAGCACCCACTCATAGCATTGTACAGTGGAGGGGAAACCAACTACATGTGCTAACCCAGATTCTAGAGTTCTTCTAGCCAGCAAAGGGAGGTTCAGTGCTACCACCTCAGCTTTGAACTCCTCCTAATCCTACATGCCCACATTGGTATCAGTGATCCTTGACCAGACGGAAGTCAATCTTACTCTTTATGTCCATTTTCACCTTTTCTGTATCAGAGATAGTAGAACTTTCAACACTTGGATCCATTACCTTTCCCTTGCCATGCCCAACAAAATCTTTTCCTGGTCCTACTTGCAAACAAGTAAAACAACCACAATGAGGTCCAATACAAATTCCAACATCAATTATTTCAAAGTTTGAGGTTTAGCCTCCACAAAATTCAGATTGGAGAGGAATTCTAGGGAAATCCGTACCAAGCGGAATCCCACAAGACAAACATACAAACCCCACAATATCAATCAATCGATTAGTACAATAAAAGGATAACTTAGAGCCACTTAGCATAAGTTCATTTAATCATCAAAATGCATTATCAATAAGCAAATTCCCTCTGTAACAATCAAATTCTTCATTTTGACAATACTTCGGAAGAATCAGCGAGAGACAGAAATCCCTGAAAATGGCAATGATTTTGATAATCAGAGAAAATGAAGGAGGCCAAGAACATCTGGGAAAATCCCAAAGGAGTGGATTTTAGCGGAATCGAGATGAATTCACCATGGAAGAGTGAATTTGGAAAAATGGCTAGGCAACAGACATCGGGAAAATCTGGAGGGAGCAGAATTCCGTGAGGTAAGCAAAAGTCCGGATAAATAGAAAATTATGAAGAAAGAAGGAGAAACAGGAAGGCCCGGGGAAATCCAGCAAGGGCGGAATTCCGTGAAGGCAACGAAAACCCAAATGTCTATGTTTTCCTTGTCTTCACCTTAAAATAGGTCAAACGACACAAACCAAGAGCCTATAGCTCAACAATGACTTGACCTACACATCCCATGGATCAATCATGAATCTAAAACTCCCCTCTCGACAATTTGAAAGGGATTGGCTATGCCCTAGGTCAAGAACCCTGAGAACCTCCACCATGAAAGCATGAAGAAGCTCAGGCACAAATTGCTTGCAAAAGAGAATAGGAGGTTTGTAGAAAAGGCAAGCAAGCCTCGAAAAAAAAAGAAAAAAGACCATCAAAGCAAATATTCAGTATAATCAACCAGATGGATTGGCAAAACATGGAAACCCCAAATGCCCAAACATGGTCCACACATACAATAAAAAGATGGAGCAACATATAACATGAAATCGCACAACAAAGCACCAAAACTAGAAGAGGAAGAGAGCATATCCACATACCATGAGAGTAGGAGAAACTGAAACCTCGGATGCCAGCAAACAACCTCCAAGCTCGAGCAGAATACAAGTAATGCCCCATAAATTAGAATGCAGGACTCAAAATCTCCTCAAATGAAAAAATCTAGTGACACTCCTCAAGCTCTAGCACTCCAAGCTCGAATGAAAAGCAATTAACCAAACTCAAATGGAAAATCACTTCAGAAAACTCAATATAACATTGCCCTAAAATTTTGCTCAATCGCCATTAATGCGATCGAGAAGATGACCAAGATCAAAATATAGAAATCCGACAGAGCCACGGACTTCAGAAAAACCTAAACTCGGTGAATTTCCCTAGACCCAAACAAAAATGTAGCCATTTCCAAATGCCAAAGGGAAACCGAGAAAGTTCGGACAAGGCGAATTTTCCTGAACTCAGTGAAAAACCCGAACTGCACCCAAAACTTAAGGTTTTCAATATAAATCATAAATGGGCCATTCTGATTGGTAGGATTAATCATCAAAGCACAGGCCCAAGTAGGAAAAATTCCAAAATAGAAAGGCCAAGACACCAAAAAGCAAAGAAACGAGGGTCCCAACTTTTAGTGGGGCGTGTGTGCAAAAACTGCACAACAGGTATAATATCATAACGCATCTTATCTTTGTAAAGCCCTATGGGGAGCTCCACATAAGTCTGCTCATTAAGAAGAACATGTTGTCCCTTGTTTAGCCATAAAATTTTCTAGGGATTAGAGTGAGGTATCCTTTTCAATCTAAGCTTTTATACCATTTCCAAAGATACAATATTGTCAGTGGAGCCAAAGCCAATAATGACCTTACATACCTTTCCCTAAACTTTGCAAGTTTTTCTAAAAAAAGATTTCCTTTGAGGTGGCTCCTTTGAAGTAAGGACTTTGATCAATGTCCTAATCATCAAAGGCTTCCCTAATTCTATATTAGGTTAGAGAGTTGAGGTCCTACACATGAAGCTACATTTTCTACCTCTTCCTCTTTATGAACCAGTTGAGTTCTTCTTTCCCTAGTTTGGTGTCTTGAGCTTTTATTGTTTGGACACTTCCATGAAGGGTGCCCATACTGATTGCAATCAAAAAAATTCCCTAAAAGGGCATTAGAACCTCTTACTAGTCTATTGAATCTTCCTCTACCTCCTGGCCTTCTTCCACTAAAAGTTCCCCTTGTTTCTCCACTTTTCTCTTGAGTGGTACCTTGTTCACTTGCTACCTTTTGGAAAATTCTTCCCCAGGGTTATCTCTGCCCCTAAAACTTTTACCTCTACCCCTAGTTTGTTTTTCCAACCTCTTCTTTATCTTCTCTTCAGCCTTTGTTTCCATTTGGAAACACTCCTCTACGATCCTAAGAGTGATCACCAAGCTGATTTCATCTTGGATTGCACCCCTCAATCCATTCAAATATCTAGCAACTCTCTCTTTGTCATTCTCCATATACCCTGACCTTATGGTCAATTTATGAAATTCCTCTGTGTAAGCAGCCACATCCAACTCTATTTGTTTTAAACTTTGCTGCCTTTGATAGATTTGTATTTCATAATCAATAGGTAATAATTGGTGCTTGATCTTTTGCACCATCCAGTCCCATGAGTTAATTTTAGGCTTGAGATTCTTTACTCTCTCTTCTTGAATGTAGTTCCACCAAGCTAGAGTTGGTACCTTGAGTTTTTTCTTAGCAAATTTATCCTTCCTCTCTTCAGTAATCTCTTTGAGCTCAAAGTAGTTGTCAAGAGCATCAATCCACTCTATGAATTATTCTCCATCCATCTTTCCTCCATACATAGGAATCTCTATCTTCACTTCTTGAGCCTCACCTCTTTCTGCCTTAAGCACCTACAAGAACTTCTTCTCTTCAGTCCCCAACTCCTCTTGGGGTTTCTCTTAAGGGTTTTCCTCTTCAACCTCATCTTTAGGGTCACTCACTTCAATGATACCCTTAGCTCTCTTGTCATTCCTTTATAGAGCTTCCATCCTTTCTCTCCAGGCTCTAATTTCCTTAGCAACTATTGTGCTACCCATCTTTGGAGGCATCTTGTATGGTTCCATGCTCACTTTCACTTAAAACTTCAAATTTCTTTGTCAAACGGACCATGAGCCTAAGCTCTGATAGCACCTAATGTAAGATAGGGTGGTTTTAGCCTTCAACAAACAAGATTCAATCACTTATATCTACCTCTAAGTCCAATTGATAGGACTTGCTTCACAAACCTACCTAGGAGCTTGTAGGTGTCAGGACACACTTATCCAACTATAAGTATCTTCAAGATTTAGTTGACAACTTGCTCTTCATTGATTTAAAGACCCATTTCTAGGTTAGACAACATATTAGAAACTTGGGTAGGGTTGTTTTGGACCGTTCCAACACTACTAGCCCTTTACTACTTTCCAAAGACCTAATTAGGCCTACTTTTCAAAGGAAGTACCCTAGTTTTAACTCCCCAAGCCTGAAAATCTTTATAGACACTTAATACCAATCATAAAACTAATAATTTCCACTTTCGGTTTCTTCTAACACCTCTGTAACTAACTGCCCTACCCAAAAACTAGTCTTTTCCACAATTGGCAACTAGCTTTCCAATGCTTAAGCACGTGTTATAGGCCTTCCAAACAAACCACCTTGCTTAATTACCCTTAGAAAAATTAAATTACATCCTACTAGGCCCATTCCACCCTATTATTTGTTCACCCTATGGTGGAATGGCCTCTAAACTTCCATTTCTCTTAAAACCCTAGAAACCCTTAACCACAATGACTAGTTAAAGAGAATGGCCTCTAACTTTCTTATTCCTAACTGAGAACCACTCTAAAATGATTCAAATGAAATTTTATTTGACTTTCTAGCCAATGAAACAACTCTTACATCAATTAGTCATTATATGGGTCTATACTGTAGCGTGAAATACAAGAAAAAATAGGAAAAAACATAATAAAACAGAGTATTTCTTTATTGAATCTGAAAAATATCTTCCATCCAGCCTTCTACAAAGGTTTTACATTTATTTTGAACAACTTCACAACTTCCCCCAATGGTTCACAACTCCCATTTGAAAAGGTGACCGTTCCATTACCCAATTCTCATGATTTTCACCAAAAACCCCATATTAACATAACAAAATGTAATCAAAATGTCATCACCGAGCACCTAACCACCTAGGATAATAAATCAACATTATTTACATGATAAAATGGTCAAATTTACCTTATTTAATCAACCTAACCACAAGCCAAAATTTTGATTTTTTTTAAGGTGCCCTACACTAGAGAGAGATAGTTGAGAGGAAGAGAGGGAGGGATAGAGGGAATGAGAGAGAGAGATACTTGAGAGAGATAGAGGGGGCATATGAGTGAGAGGGAGAGAGAGAAAGAGAGAGAGAAAGGGAGAGAGAGATTCTTTAGATGGAGAGAGGGAGGGAGAGAGTCCAAGAGAGAGAGACTTGAGAGAGATAGAGGGTGGATTGTGAGTGAGAGGGAGAGAGAGAGTTAAGAGGGAGAGTAGAGTTAAAGAGGGAGAAACAGAGACTTGAGAGGAAGAGAGAGAGATAGAGATAGAGAGAGAGAGGGGAGGGGAGAGGCATAGAGAGATTCTTGAGATGGGGATAAAGAGAGTATTGAGGTGGAGAGAGGGAGGGAGAGAGTCCAAGAGAGAGATAGAGGGGGTCCTAAGAGTGAGAAGGAGAGAAAGAAAGAGAGAAAGAGCTAAGCGGGAGAGTGAGAGGAAAAGAGGGAGAGAGGGAGACTTGAGAGAGAGAGAGAGAGAGAGTTGAGAGGGAGAGAGGGAGAGAGAGAGAGAGAGACCTAAGTGGGAGAGAGAGAGACACTTGAGAGGGAGAGAGGGAGGGAGAGAGGAAGCTCTAAGAGACTTGAGTGAGAGAGAGGGGGAGGGACCTGAGAATGAGAGGGAGAGACAAATAGAGAGTTGATACAGAGAGAGGGAGGGAGAGATAGAGAGAGGGGCGAGAGAGAGAGAGGGAGAGAGGGAGACACCTGAGAGAGAGGGAGGGAGAGAGAGAGAGAGTTAACAGGAAGAGTGTTTTCCCGTGTTGGGACCCACTAGAATAAAAAGTGATACAACCACAAATAACACCATTACAACTCAATTCAACATTCATGCCATTAAAACCTTCAAGTTTAATAACATTTCATTAGATAATTCATGTAAAAAGTATAAAATGATCATGAATAAGAATCAATATCTTCCAATCATGATACATAAACAAGAATATTATGTACACCAAAGGGGTTTGATGAAACTTTGAAAAAAAATCCTTAGAATACATCAAGATACATGTTAATTAGATTGTTCATGTTAAATATATACAATAATTATGATCAATAAATAAGACATCAGTCAAACATGATGCATGAATAAACACTATATATACACACTATATATGAAAAAACACTAAATTAATAGATTATTTAATATTTATTACTAAATTTTTGTCTCATAATTATACTATTATATTCATAAATTCAAAAATAAAAATATCCATCCAACCCAATTCTTTATAAAATATCTATCCAAAAAAATTCTTTCTAAAATATCCATCTCAGATCAATTTTTTATAAAAATAAGATCATTGTCTTAAGAAAGTTTTGTGACTCTTAGTTGCATCTCTTCATTTCTTTGTGCTTTCCTCTTTAGATTGGAACTATCTCCCTTGGACTAGCCATCGTTGATGCTCATCTAGGTCCACTTCCATGGACCTAACTGCATCAGCAATAGTTTACATTTTTGATACAAAATGCCTCAATAATGGGTGAGCACATTCTTCATTTTGAAAAGTGTTAACTTGATCCTAAATGGTTCTAACATTCACATCGACTTGTTCTCAAAAGTGAGCACCATCATATGCAGGTGGTGGTGGGGGTTATGAGGTGGAGTGGGTGGAGCTAGAGGGAATGGATCCATGATTTAGATATAAGTGAACATACATTAAATTTATAATTTTAAAATGTAAGATACATGTTTAAATATCCCCTTAAACCATTCAATATAAATGACTTAATTGAATACAAATGAAAAAATGTGTAAAGTTCATTTATGTATAAGGCATGTAAATGGAAACAAATAATTGTTAAAGTGATGTGAAATGTCATTTAAAAATAAATTAAATTTTTACCTCGCTGCAATGTGGAAGTGTTAAGCTCCAAATTGATTCAACAAAGGCTGAAGTGTTAACATCTGAATTGCCAATACTTTCTGAGACTGTATACATAGTTAGTAATGGTTAAACAAAACTTGTCCTTGCAGGCATAGGGAAATGGGAAAATTTAATGGGAAATAATTGATGGGTTGTGCGAGAGGCTATCATTTGTATATGATACAATATGATAGCCTCCTACATAGCCCATCGATTATTAACCATTCACTTCGCCCATTTCCTTATGGCTACAAGGACAAGTTTTGTCTAGTCAATACTAACAATGGATATAGACTCGCCAAGTATTGGAAACTTAGAGCACTTCCAACAACGATCCTTTCTATTTTGAGTGCCCAGGATAGCCAAAAAAATTAAAAAATTAAAAAAAAATTGTTTAGCAAATAAATAATAACTTAATAATAAGAAACAAAGCAAAAATTTAAGAAACATAAGAATAACTGATAAAGATGCAGTAAAAATAGACAAGAATGTAAAACAGTTTTAAAAAATGAAAAAAGGGGTAATGGAGGTTCTATTTTATGTTTTTTTGCTAGCAATGAATGTTCAATTTTATTGTTTGATTTTTTCTATTTGTAAGTTTAGATAGAAATGAAAAAATTCAATAAAACTACAAAGAATGCAAAAAAAACTTAAATTAATCACTAGTTAGCAAAAAATTAGAAAAATGCAAAAAAACACATACCTAGAACTTGGTGGAGGTCGTTGGTCATGAAAATGTGGAAGATTTTGCATTATAAAGTCCACAGAGAAACGAATAAATGTTTATTATAAAATAAATTAATTTTAATATGTATAATAGTATATTTCACATATATTATATATATGAAATATATTATATATTAAATATTCTATATTATATCTATATTATATATTATATATGATATATAATATATAATATATATTATTTATATTTTAGATATATTGTATATATATTGAATATATTATATAATATATTTAATCATTATATAATAAAGAGAGGAAAAGAGAGAGAAATACCTAAGAGGGAGAGGGAGAGAGTGTGAGAGAAGGAGAGAGAGTGGGAGAGAGGAAGAGAGGGAGAGGGGGGGGGAGAGAGAGAGAGAGAGAGAGAGAGAGAGAGAG
>CM021100.1:44393606-44617713 GCA_007115665.2 Sequoiadendron giganteum
ATATATATTAATATATATTATATTATATATTCTATTATATATCAGTATAATAATAATATATAATATATAATAATATATAATATATAGTAATATATAATAAATATATATATATATATATATATATATCATATATCATAAAAAATAATAATTCCTAAAATTCAAATAATGGATATCCATTATGGATAGATATCCATTATTATTTTTATAGGCAGACGAACAACAATATATATTAATATTAATATAGTATTAATATATAATATATGTTATATTAGAATATAATATATATTATATATTAATATATAATAAATATTATTATATATTATATATTAAAATATAATATATATGGATATATTTTATATATTAATATATTATGACATGTAATTTATAAGACTGTAGGTAACGAATATCTGTTCCAAAATGGATATTTGTTTTGTAAGTTATCTAAAAAACAAAAAAGGGACCATTTTGAGTATTTCAATGGTCCCTACATTCTTTCTATCACAAAATTTGCATGCTTTCTATTTGCATCAGATGAAATTCATCTTTTCAAAGATTCTCTAACTGTATTTTTGGAATTCCAATCATTTGTGTGTGTTGTTTTGTTTGTCCAATGGGGAGAAGTAGCTAGAATAAGAGAAAAGTTAAAAGAAAAATTACAGCAGATCAAATTGAAGCATATAGAGCAAGAGATAGAGAAAATCATAGGAAAAGAAGACAAGGTATGAAAAATATTCAAATTGAAGCTTCTTCTGAACCATTAAATGTTAATTCAAGTGAAGATGAAATAGAAACTGAAAATATTGAACATCATATTAAAATTGAAAATGAAAACATTGAAATCGAGAATGAAAATGTGAACAACATTGAGAATGAAAATGTTGTTAAAAATTTTGAAAATGAAAATGTGGTTGAAAACGAAATTGTTATTGACAATGAAAATGTTATTCAAAATGAAATTGTTATTGAAAATGTTAAAAATATTGAAAATAGTGAGAATGAAAATGTTAATAACATTATATTCTAAAATGAAAATGTTGAAAATGAACCTTATGTAACACCTAATTACAAAACAACCCCTAAATGGTTTGTTGAAATAGATGAGAATATAATTGATAATATTCAAGGAAAAAGGTCACAATGAACGGTTTGTTTGTGGGCTACGAAAATGTTAAATGAATTCTTCTTTGATAAGACATTAACCAAACAATGCCAACCTTTTGTGCAATTACCTAGGATTTACAAAAGGATTCCATTATGAAAAAATTTGAAGATTTTTCTTACAAAAAAATTAGAAAAAAATAGTCTTATTGTAAAAAATATTTTTAATGCTCTAACCTCTATTGGAAAGACTAGTAAGGAAAAATATAAAGGGCTACTCAAAGAGTGATCACAACCTCACTAGTAAGCCATCATTTGAGAAATGCTTGTTTAATGAGACAAAATTGTATTGATTTTGACTTAAATCATAAAACATTGAATAGAGTACTCTCAAGAAGAGGAAGACTCAATAGTGATCTTCAAAATGATACGTGGGCTTTTAGTGGGAGGCTTCCATGTGTCCATAAAAAACTAACTGATAATGTAAAGATGCAAATTGAACAATATTGGAATTCTCACTATAGAGTATCACCGAATGTAAAGGATGTTATAAAGTTATCAATTGGTAATCGATATCGCACACCACATCCTAAACATTTTTTAGAATGTAGCCAAATAATTTTGTATAGAAAATTTTGTTAAGACCATCCACATTTGCAAATATCACAAAGGGATTTTGAGTCTTGCAAGCCATTTTATTGTGTTCCTATGAAGGTTCATAATACATGTTGTAAATACCATCTTGATTTTTCAATGTATCATGAATCGTTATGCCATGTTTGTTCTACTATGCATACTAATGAAATGTTGCAAGAGTGTCATATAGTGCAACTTCCCAATTCATCCAAGGAGTTTTTAGATTCATTTTTATGAATTAGAGGTGATGGTTGCTTATTTTATAGAAATGATTGTTTAAATGGAGCATGTTTTCAATGTGGTGGTTTATCGAAGTTTATAACATGTTTTCATGAGGGTAGCAATCATGATTTTGGTAAAATAATTGTTGAAAAAAACAAGTATGAGACAGTCAAATACACATTGAAGAGTGGAGGTGAGGGTTCTAGATGTGAGTTGGTTGTAAGAGGTAAGTTTTACTAATTTTATTTCAGATTTTAAGAAAAATATTTTTTATAAGTATGCAAGGAATAGCCACAAGTTGTAGTGGTTGGATCGATATTTTAGGATGTCTAAGGAATCTTTCCCCATTGGAACTATTGTATCTGTAGTTTATTTTGCTGAAAATTACACATTGCAACCAAAAAATAAAGTTCAATAACAATATTATAATTCTATTCAAATTGATATTTTTGTCCACATAACATAGAGGAATACCCCTAATAGTATAGAAGAGGATAAGAAGATAATCATGGAGTACCATTTTTACATGAGTGATGATAGATCTCATTCATTTGAGTTTGTACAACATTGTTTTGAATTTTTTTTTTGAGTTCTTGCAAGGAAAAGGAACTGCAATGGGTCAACATCTAATTTGGTCAAATAACTACTTAGGGAAATTCAAGAATGCTCGCATGTTATATTGGTTGATCAGGATGCATATAGAGAGGGGTGTATCACATATTTGGAGTTTTTTAAAAGTTGGGCATAGAAATGGTGAGCATGATGGTGAAGGTGCATGTGTGAAGAGAGCTTTAGTTAAGGAACAAATGAAGATCAGAGGTGGTGCAACATTCAGTTATGAAAATTCTATTGTGGATTTATGTACTTATGAACTATTATGAGGGTCACTTGATTCACAAGTGTGTAGGTTCTTTTGGTTGGTTGAGTAGCGCATAGTGGGAGACAAAATGGAATTTCAAACAATTAGAGATTCTTTAAAGATGCATTCATTTCAAAGCTCAAATGCGAGTGCATTGACCATATGGACATGAGAGATGTCTTTTTTTTGGTCAAAATTATATTTAGTGTGATTGGCATCATTGCGAGTCAAGTGAGTGGGTAGATACATGGATTCCATAATACCCAACCCCTTTATCTGTAGCACAATCCCCATTAGAAGATGTAATATAAAGTTCACTTGACTATGATCATCTTTTAGATCTTGTACAACCAAGACATGTCTATTCAGTTGTAGCACCATAGAGGAATGAAGAGGGATCAAACTATTGGTTGGCATGATGTGGATAGGGAAAGAAATAGCTAACACAACCAATGACAAATGATGATGGGTTCATGTATCCTATAGGTTCACTTGTTGTTTCTCAAACTTGATTGCATTACCATTTCATCATCATTTAGGTTATTTACAATAATATAGATTTGTTATTCTAAGCATCTATGAATTTTTTCATAACCATTTCATCATCATTTAGGTTGTTTAGATAAAATATATATTTTTTATTCTAAGCATATTTAAATGTTGATAAAAAAATTATGGTCACACAAGTTCAGTTGTTGTTTTTAGAACTTGGTTGTGAACATATATGATTAGAAAGAATGGCATACAAACATTTGAAGACTATGAGAAATACAAAACCATTCTCATGTATTCACACCTTGTTATATCAACAAATTTTAAGTTATTGAGACATCATGCTAGACCAAAAACAAAAAACTACAGATAATTAGTAGAGTTGATCATGAAGCATTACTAGAAACTTTGAAGGTAAGAGATGACCCTTCAGGAACACTTGAGTATGGGATAGTTATGATATTGTTCATCACATTTTGATGTTATTTATTTACTAAGGTTCATTATCTAGGTTGTTTAGAATAATATAGATTTCTATTCTAAGCATCTTTTCTAGTTTGCATTAGCAATTCATCATCCTTCAAGTTGTCTAGAATAATATAGATTTGTTAATCTAAGCATATTTTTCTATTGTGACCATATAGATTTCTCATTCAAACTATATTGCAATGTTCTTGGCATGATTGATCATGGAGCTGCTACAACAATTAGCCAACTCTAATCCTTTGGCAAAGGTATGCGAAAAATTAGAATAATATAGATTTCTTATTCTAAGCATCTTTTCTAGTTTGTATTACCATTTCATCATCACTTAGGTTGTTTAGAATAATATAGATTTCTTATTCTAAGCATCTTTTCTATTGTTTGTAGTCTAACTACTACCTTGATGGTCTGTACAAGTGTTTGTCACTCCACAACATCAACATGCTACTGTTTTGGAAGACTGTGTCGACTGTGAAGGCAACACGTGGTCTATTTCCTTCCCCTACTAGGAAATTACTATGTATTAGGGCCTTTTTTTGTATGCCTATGTGGAATTTTGTAAATCCTGTATTTGATAGCAATTATTGAATGATAATATCATGTGTATTATGTATACTTTATGTCTATTCAACTGTACACTTTACAACTTATGTGTATAATTTGTCACTTATGAGTATTTGAATGTATACTTTATGACCTATGTGTTTTAATGTATATACTTTGTATTCATGTGTAGTTCATGGCATAAGTGTATTTGATAAAATGAATCACATTTTCACTTACTCACAAGGAACAAAACAAACCCTAAACCCTTGTGCACCTTTACATCACATCCATCTGATCCTTTTTCCATCACCTAAAAACTCGACACCATAGGAAAAAACCTTAGAGATATCAAAAACCAAGAGAGGTTATTGTAGAGGGGCCTTACATGATCCCATACACTTGAATGAATTGTTTCTAGCCAACACAATTTCTAAGAAATAGCCCTTCAAAGATTGTTGTCTTTTATCACTTTCGACTTTTAAGGGAAATCATCGATCCAATGCAGCTTAGAGTGATTTGACATGTTTGGGTGCAAAAGAGGACCATTCCTAGCATAAATTTACCCATATGGAAGTGTTGGAATAGTCCATTTCATCATATGAGTTGCAGAATGAAAGCTGCACCACTTTGCAACTTTACACTACTTGCATTTGACAACTTTTTCCTCAACTAAAAACTCGTCACCATGAGAAAACACCTATGAGATAGAAAAAATTGAGAGAGGTTATTGTAGAGGGTCCCAAAATGATCCCATAGCCTCAAACAAAGAGTCTATAAGCATCATAATTTCTGATAAATAGCCCTTCAAATATTGTTGTCTTTTATCACTTTGGACTCTTAAGGGAAATCACCAGTCCAATGTACCTTAAGAGTGATTTGGTGTGTTTGGGTGAAAAAGAGGACCATTATTAGCATAAATTTACCCATTCAGACATGTTGGAATAGTCCATTTGGTCATACGAGTTGCAAAACAAAATTTGCACCACTTTGCAACTTTACACTACTTGCATTTGACAACTTTTTCTTCAATTGAAAAACTCATCACCACGAAAAGAATACCTCCAAGATAACAAAAACCGAGAGAGGTTATTGTAGAGGATCCCAACACGATCTCATAGCCTCAAACAAAGATTCTATAAGAATCACATTTCTTGAGAAATAAACCTTTAAATATTGTTGCCTTTTATCACTTTGGACTCTTAAGGGAAATCAACGATCCAATGTAGCTCGAAGTGATGCGGCATGTTTGGGTGCAAAAGAGGACCATTCCTTGCTTAAATGTACCCATTTGGACATGTTGGAATAGACCATTTGGTCATACGAGTTGCAGAATGAAAGTTGCACCACTTTGCAACTTTACACTACTTCCATTTGAAATTTTTTTCTTTAACTCAAAACTCGTCACCAAGACAAAACACCTCTAAGATAGGAAAAAATGAGAGATTTTATTTTTAGAGGGTCCCAACACGATCCCATAGCCTCATATGGAGAGGCTATAAGTGTCACAATTTTTGAGAAATAACTCATCAAAGATTGTTGTCTTTTATCACTTTGGACTCTTAAGGGAAACCACCAATTCAATGTAGCTCGAAGTGATTTGGCATGTTTGGGTGTAAAAGATGACCATTCCTAGCATAACTGTACCCATCCAGATGTTTTGAAATAGTCTATTTGGTCATATGAGTTGTAAAATGAAAGTTGCACCACTTTGTAACTTTACACTGCTTGCATTTGACAACTTTTTCCTCAATTGCAAACTCATCACCACGAGAAAGCACCTATGAGATAGCAAAAACCGAGAGAGGTTATTGTAGAGACTCCTAAAAAAATCCCATATCGTCAGACAAAGAGTATATAAGTGGTACGATTTCTGAGAAATAGCCCTTTAAAGATTGGTGTCTTTTATCACTTTGGACTCTTAAGGGAAATCATCAATCCAATGTAGCTCAAAGTGATTCAGTGTGTTTGGGTGAAAAAGAGGACCATTCTTAGCATAAAAATACCCATTAAAATGTGTTGGAATAGTCCGTTTGGTCATACAAGTTGCAGAACGAAAGTTTCACCACTTTGCAACTTTATATTTGTAGACATACAAAATTAACACTATTTATTAAACATCACATTCAATCATTCTTTCCTTTTAATTAATTAAATCAAATTAATTAATTAAACCTCCTAAAGTCTTGATTTAATTAAATCTAATTAAATCACTCATATACATTTCCTTTCATTTGATTTAAAATAAATACAAAAAATTAAATCAAATGTCATATCACCTAAACTCCTGTTAGATTAATCAAATCATGATTAGTTTAATCCTATTTACATGAATCCTCTAGATTCATCCACATGCACAATAAATCATTTAAATTGATTTATTAAAGCACCTATTTTCCCTCATTAAATCTCATGTTTGAGTTTTTTGGACAAACACAATTCCCCCCAAAAACCCTCAACCACATTCATTTATTGCCCTTTTCAAATTTGAATGGGCACATTGGCCAAAACTTGCACAAGCTTGGGCCAATCCCATTATGACAAGTGGCTCTCTCCTATTGGATGGGATTTAGTCCCACATTGCCTAATCTTGGCTTCTCCTCTCTCAACTTATTCTATAAATGCAATGCATTTTCTCTCATTTCAACATCTACATTTGAAGGCATCTCCATTATAGGAAATTTGAGTTCAAGAGCATCTCATTGTCTATCATCTCATCATCTTGGAAATCTTGCTTATCAAGGATTGGGAAAGGACTCTTTCACATATTCAAGGAGCACCAATCCACCATAGAATAGATACATTTCATGTCTTCTTTACATGTTTGATTCGATTTTATCATTTGTTTGAAGAATGTCATGTTATTCTATGAGGATGTTAGAATTATGCTAACCATTTGCAGATTTTAGCATCCACAAAATGGTGCTAGAAGGAGGGCATAGTTTGTCTATATTTGTTTATGATAATGAATTTATGGACCTATATTTAGATGTTAAAGTTTAAAAGGTAGATTTTTAATTGCTGATTTCCAAATTTTGAGGTCATTATTCATATCCAGGATATTAAAGAAGAAAAAAAAAAAATGCTTATCTTGCTATCTTTAACAAAGGGTTTTCAAATAGACAGTTTCAATTATTCAACTATGTTAAAGGATAGGCATAATTTCATTTTCTTCTTATAAGAATGGTTAGGATTGATGCTTGTGTAGACAAGTGCACAAGCTCTAGATGTTGTATTTTCCTTGAAAACTAGTTTAATAGTTGCTCTTGTTTTAGCCCCGGGTTTGGTTGAAATCTCAGTTTCTTCTATAAGTTGTACCATTTACTAATTTGGTAGAATGCTGAACATTGATCTAGCTTTTTAATTTGCCACAAGTTGATATCTCAATGCTATTCATTTATTGAGTTGAAAAGAAAAAAAAACATTTGGAAGTAATCAGGGACGACAACGAGGAATGTTTTCCTCTGTTAAGTGTGACATAACCCAGTGTTTGTTTCCTATAGGCATGAATTGTTGACTTGATAAATGCATCTGTTTGAAAGTTTCTAAAGCCCTTTTGAATGGGTGCTATAATTTAAATTTGTTAGCTGGTATCCGAGTCTTATCTCATAAATATTGCTATTTCAATGTTGGTTGCTCTATCAATGTTATTACTGGCTTTGCCCACTGACTTTCGCCTGCTCACTATTCTGTAGGATAGCTAAATGTAGAATTTTTATTTTTTTCAATCCCAAGTCTATGCAGGAATCTTCCTTGGTACTGCAACAAGTCCTCTTTCTCAAAAGCGTGTTATTCACCTAGAGATTTCCTTTTCTTTTTTATCTGGACATCACTTAATCGATCCTCTATCTCTCCGTATGCATATTATGTGTGTGTTAATAATCTTACTGTATGTATGCTAGCATGTATATGGATGAATGTGTGTGCCTCTGTGTATGTGAGCAGGTCTGAAAGTTATATGAAATGAAATGCAATCAACAGAGGTACAAAGGTAACTTCTAAGATATGTATTTGACCACGAAGCAGATCGGCTTATTGATAGGGACAATTATGAACGTAGGCTATTTGATGCATATCTTTGCTGAACCGCAATAGCTACTCTGATCTAGATGATCAAAACTGCATTGAAATGTAACTTATAGATAAATAAGGTAGGTGAGGCTGGTGCGCAAGGCCAAAGAGGCCAGCTATCCCTATTAAATGTCTTCCTTTCTTCTTCATTTTTTTTTATTGATGGGAAATGGATGATCTGCAATTGTTAAGATAGGTGAAAACTTATTAGGCGCATGATCATCCACTATCTACTTGGATTAAGTTGAAAAAGGATGAACATTTACTTCTACAGAGCTGTCATTGCAGGCAAATGACCATGATTTTGTAGTTAGGAAAAAAATAAATAAATGAAAGATGCAATGTTGCACTCGTACAAAATTTGGATTTTGTATTTTTATTGCTAATCTCTTAACACCAAGCTGAGGTTTTAGCAGTTGGTGAATCCTAACTAGGTTTGAGTAGATCCAGTAGGTGTGAGCAGTTCGACAAACCTTGTGACTCCACTCTTCATGCAAGTAGTGGAATTCAGTTTATTCATTATGGAGGATTGCTACTGTACTAGCATGTGATTGGTTGCTTACACGTTTGTGTGGACTATCACAAAGATCTTGAATTCAAACTATTTTCCAGTGAAATCGAGTACCTATCTGCCAGTAAAATTGATCTTAGATGTCTTCATGATTTGTCAGTAAAGTCACGCAGTGGCCAAATTCTTCCTTGCATCTCCACTTCCCGAGAACATTACTAACTAAAGAAACATAATGAGCTTTTTTTTTCTGGTGATATACTTATTAGTCAAGATCTGCCAAAAACAAATTGAATGTATAACCAAGAAAAGGATATTGGGATTACACCAGGTGGGATCTACTGGAAAAAAAAAAAAAGCATTGACTTCACCACAGGAGCAACCAACCACACTCTATTGTTGAGGGAAGTATCTCTCATTTAATGCCTTTGATCAAACTTCCTGAAGTCAGGTTTTCTTTTTCTTGTCATAAAAAATAATGGTGAAGGGAATACAGGTTAGTTGTTATTGCTTAAAGTATCACTTATAACTTTTATTGACAAAGCTAAAACAATATCACTTAAAATAGAGGTTTTTTGATTCTTAGGAATGTTCAAAATGATCAACACTACAAAGTCTTTGGTTTTGATGTTTTACAAAGAGATTTATAAAAGGTCGATATGAATTTGTCAAAATGAACATTTCAATATTCATAAATAAACAATATCCAAATCTACAACCGAGGGAAACAAGATACATAAAGTATAATGTTTTATTTTTCTCTTGGTTATTAATTGTTTCTTTGAGAATACCTTCATCATTTTTGGAAAATGTATCCATTATATCATTAATTTCTTGAAACATTACTCTTCTTACTTGTGGTAACTTTGTGTTGTTTATAGGTGTTGACATTGTGATCAAACAAAAACAAAGGCAAATAGAGTGGACTTGGAGATTTCTTGAAAATCGAGATTTGGGAAAAAGCATTTTTTAATGCTTGTTTAAACAATCTTAGAGCTTCCATTTTCTACCCTTGTTTTCTATTTTAAACAAACTCACATTTTGATTTGGGCTTAAAATCAATCACTGATTTGATCTTTTCAAATTTGGTTAAAAATAACCTTAGACATTTACTAGATTTTGATTTGGGCTAAAAATTGGACAAGGCAAACTTAACATCTCATTTGGTGCTTTTAAAAGGAACTCGTCACTGCTTTGAGGTATAAAATGAACAAGTCTCTTTCATTTTTTGCAATCTTTTTCACAAATTAATATCATTAAAATGCATATACGCTTCTCTCGCGCTTCACAACGATCTTGAGAATCAAAAGCATTTTGGCGATATTAACTTGTCAAAAAGATTGCCTTCACACTTCGATTTGGGAACTTAAAATTGAACAAACTTGTCTAGTGTGAGAAAAGGGCATTGCGAGTGTTCTCTCTTTGTTCACACAAACAAAGATGATCGAACTACGAATGCACTTACTCACTATTGTGTACCTTTAGAGGGCCTGCCTTGGTGGGAAAAAGTACTCACCCCAAAGGAAAAAACCCAACCGATAATGAGCTAAACGCCAAGCTATTCCCAACCGGTCTACAAATTCAAATGGTGAGGAAAGTTCATCATTACAGGAGCTCCTATGGACAAGCAGGTGATACTCTTTATATGGGTTGATCTTGCCTCTCGTGTGGCCTCCTGAATGGGTACCCTGATTATGAACCCTTTGTTTAGAAAAGGCCAAAACCTTATCTATTTTGTTGGTGCAAGAGGTCATGTCCTCTAAAGCCGCCCCACGTTATACATGCAGTTTTGTTGTGGAAATGGAAAGTATGCCATGGGAGATTCATGGGTACTAATGCTTGGCTGACCCGAGAAATGTGTGCCATGGAGGGGAGCCATTGTGGTCAAGCATTTAGCTATTCACACAAAATATGCGCAGCTAGATTCATCAAGTGGGAACCCAACAAAATATTGTCTCATCATCCTAGGGTTGTAAAGTTCATTGAAGTGGAAAACACATTGCTTGGTTCTGGAAACATTTTCAAAATGAACATTCACAAGACCTCCCAAAATTCAAACCCCTTTAGGAAAAAAATACCTTTGACGAATTTAAGAACTCTTGCTTTCCCTAGGGTTTCATATCCTTAGAGGTTTCTAAGTGCTTGGATTTTATCACCATTTTTTTTCAATAAGGTTAAACATAGGAAAATTTTGCCCTATTTTCCTTGATTTCCACATAATGGACTTTGTGGGATGAAAATGAAAGTGGGACATTAAACATAAAGTTTGAAAAGATAAACAAGCAAGAGAATTTTGGTAAAAAGAATACACTAAAGAAAGATAAAAGACAAATTGGATTACACATGTGTTTTCTAAAATGATTTCTCACAAAATCAGAATCCCAAAACCAAAGTTCAAGAAGCTTAGTCTAAAAGCCCATGAGCAATGCCTTGAGATGCTCCTTGAAGTAAGAGAAATATTGGTTTACAAATTTTATAAAAATGCTTCAAGAAACAATCTTGAGTTGTATGCATTCTATTATCAACAAAATCCCAAACGTTTTGAAAGGTTTTCTTTCCTCCCATAGGAAATATAGTGTGTTCTTCAACACCAAGGTCTCGTAAGAAGAAGTTTTATCTAGGTCAAGTCTAGGATCAAATTCAATCACTTTCATCCATCTCTCAACCATCAAAATCAGTCAAAAATCACCTCACCAACAACTCTTGGAAACTTTGTAAACATCTTTTATGCTAAAATTTTAGGCGAAATCAATTACCACTTTGTTTGACTTAACACACTTAATCAAACCATCATCTTATACACGAGTTTTCTCTAGGATAACACAACTTCCTAGGGTTTATGATTTCATCTTGTTTGGCTTAACACACTTAGCCAAATTATTAAATCATCACCCCATTTGACTTAACACACTTAGTCAAATCGTCCTCTTATGTACAAATCCACTCTAGGATGACACAACTTCCTAGGGTTTACAAGTGCATTTATCACATTTTGTTTGACTTAACACATTTAGTCAAACTATCAATCCAATCACAATCAATCAAAGTCCTAAAAATTTTATCATTTCCTTCAAAGTTTCTTTAAGAGTTTCATTCATTCATATCACTCATATTTTGTTTATCTCATCCTTGTCATCACTTGGATCCTTCAATTATCCTAGTTCTTCACTTCTTTGAACTTAAGGTTTAGACCGATCTAAAGAATTAGAGGTTCATCTCTTACATTCTTTAAAATTGATCTTCATTTTATGATTCAAACTCGATCTCAACACAAGAGGAACATGGAATTTAAACTCAATTCATACATCATGAGTAATTCGATTCAACCAAACTATCCAAGTCTCGCAATACCAATTGATTATTGAAACTCACATTTATGCAATTCAAACATGGCATCATTATCTCCTCCAAACTTCAACGATACAAATGTGAGTATGCCCAATCTAAAGTTTGGAACACCTTTCCCAATGATAGATTTAAATCCAAGTCCAAATCTGCAAATCTATCAACCAAACACTCAATGCATGAGTTTTCCAAACAACATTATCCCACCAAATCCATACATGCCAAAGACAAGTTTTTCAAACATGACCATTTCGAATCCGCACTTGGTAAACTTTGGGGTAGACATGTTTGCAAATCCCATCAATGTTGTTCAAAATCCAAGCAATATGTTGGCAACTCCATATGTTGATTCAAGTCAAGGTAACACCATGCAAAATCAAAGTTACCTAAATCAAGGCAATATGATTCTCTACCGCAATAATGTTCAAAGTCAACCTATAATGCCAAATCAAAACATCATACCAAATCATCCCATTTTTCCATTAATATCGCAACAACAGGTGGCAACCATCCAAGCAATCCCAACAATCAACACCATCCCCAACCCACCGCCACCACCACCACCACCACCACCGCTGCCAAAATACAACATAAAAAATTCATTCTCCATCATGTTGCAAGCCGCTCAACAGTCTGCCCACCAAAAGGCACTCCAAACTCAACAAGCCGCACATGCCACTCAGATGGCATAAGTAATCCAGCAAGCACACACTCAAGCATGAGCGCAATTCCAAGATCAACAAGTGCAAGCACAATACCAAGCTCAATTGCAAGCACAAAAAGAAGTGTATCAACAAGCCTTGCAAGACTACCAATTATAGCAACAATACGACCAACAACAAGTGTTGTTTGCGCAACAACAACAGCAGGACCAACAACAGGTGTTGTTGGCTTAGTAGCAAACATAGGCATTACTCGCTCAACAAATCTTGCAATAGATTCCCACCATAATTTTTGAAATCAAAAATCAAGATCAATCTATCAATAAGCACCTTGAAGATGTTTCCACCTTGACCAATGATCAAATCAACATACACCAAGAGCTACTTTTCAATCACAATCAAAATCCACCAACCCAACAATGATCTAATTCAAGAAATGTCAACCTCATTTGATCATATGGTTGAAAACATTGGAAATTTCTCCACCATAATAGTTGAAGACAATGATCAAAATCAATCCATCAATGAGCACTGTAAAGTTATGTCTAGCCCATCTAGTGATCAAATCAACATACATCAAGAGCCATTTTTTAGTCATAATCAAGACCCCTCCTATAAAGATCTATTTCAAGGAGTGTTGATGTTATTTGATCCTATTGACATAAACCAAGATCCCTCCACCAATGATCATATCGAAAAGGTCTCTACATCACCTTATGAGTTAGAGGACATATCTCAAGAATGTATTCCAAAGCATGATCAAAATATATCGCCAAGGTCTAGCAATGTTCCTTCCCAAGACATATTGACATCCTTTTACCTCATGGTTATAGATATTTAAGGAATCCCTAGCTCAACATTTGATCCAAATCCACTCAAATCTCAAGAGATTATTGAGCCACTTCCCAATGACGATGTCCAAGAACCCACTATAAGCAATCCAAGCTTTGAAATTGACCCATGTCAAGAACTTGATCCAAAGCATGTCAAAAATAGTTCTAAAATCACTCAAGCTCGAGAATTCATATCTCCAAGATACTACAATGATCTAATGGGCACTCTCCTATCTATACAAGATGCCAAAAATGATGATCATATCCATATAGCACATACTCCTCCATCTACCCATAAGATGCTTTCTTTGGATGGACACGTAGATGATCTTCATTCAAAACAAGAGTCTCATACTCTTACTGAGGAACAAGAGTCTCCTACTCTTAACATTTGTACAGATGATCAAAGTATAGAAAAATCTTGTGGAAGCATATTAGAAATGGATCGTGAAGAAGGCTTCTACAGAAGTTGTCAATCAAAAACATCATATGAAAGCATATCAAGAATGAATTAGGAGAAATAATTTTATAGTGAATCTTTAACATCGCTTGAAGAAGCAACTAAATCTGATATTTCACAAGATCAAGCTAAAGATATCAATCAGGCATTCATCCCACTTATGGAAGATTCTATCACTTATAAAGTTGGATCACTTACCTTTCTTAGAGCAAGCTATCACATCAATAAAGCAACTATCACTTTTGAAAATCCACCACAGAGTAGAGAAGGATTAGCACCTTGTTTCCAAGGTAAATCATATCCTATTGTAGATAAAGTTTTTCAGTAGATGAATTATCAAGGTAGAGGATTAGGCCTACATGAACAGGGTATCCTAGAACCAATGCAGATTGTTGGCAATCCTAAGAATTAAGGCCTTGGTTATTCGGTAATCAAGGGATATAAACATATCAGGGATACTTTTCTATAAAACTAGGGGCAACTTCATCTCAAACAAATGTCAACATAGGGAGCACGAAGAATCCTTATGATGGAACCAATGCCAATACTACAACTAGCCACATCATAAATCTTCATCCATCCATCACTCCATCCACAAATTGGGACCAACATCAAAAGAAATATTTCAATCAAAGCACGAAGAATTTCATCAAAGAAAAAGAAGTACTAAAGCCTGAAGGACAAATCAAATACATATGGATACCAAAGAATACAAAGAAATACTATCCTTGTCAAACTCCATTAGTCAAAGAAACTACGGGGAAAAATAAAAAAGGGAAAAGTATCCATCCAAGATGTCCACAAAGGAAAAAGCATGCTTCTCAAGCGACATACAAAGTATATCAAGCTATTGGTCCTAATTCCATGCGCACTTTCGTATCCACCCATCACTGCTCATCTTCCCAAGTTTGGAGAGTTAAAGGTTCCAAACTGTCAACCAATCCATGGCTTATTCCTAAACACACTCCATCCACGCCTCCACGCATGATATCCAATTCTCACATTGACCATGTAATGGCAATGAACCTTCATCATAAGGATTCAGAAGGCACTCTATCGTGATGTGCGCACAAAGACAAAGTTAACTTTGGTATTAGCAAAGCAGATCAGGAATCTCAAAAGTTGTTTTCGAGTGCACGTATCTTGGAAAAACAACTTCTTCAAGCAGGATATCGATGGAAAATTATGACAAAAACATCAACATCAGCAGTACCCGATGGTTCAGCATCACCTTAAAATATCTCAGAAAATACAAAAAAATCAAAAAATATAAAAATTAGAAAAAGGATTGAAAAATAGTAAAGAAACAAAACATCCTCTAGCAAAAACCATTTCGGTGACGCTTTGGACAAGTACCATGATGAAAACCTGGAAAACGGGCATCATGTGTAGAATCGAGCATATACGTGCGCCAGTTCAGGAGAAATCATCTTATCACATCCATAATAAAGCCAACATTCCATCCATATCATTCATTCATCCATGAACCATTTATCCAACCCATTACCATTTATCTACCTTATCTTGATCTTGATGAAGGTTTGGTAAATGCTTTACACTTGTTTATGGTAAACATCTTGACATGGGTCATTTTCATTGATCCCATCCTATCCAATGTTATCTGAGCCTCAAAGCATTTTCTGAATGAGCATTCCTCTATTTGAACACCCTTATCTTATCGCAAGATAATTCATATCCAATCATCCAAGAATCTACCCATGGCATTCCATACATTGCTAGACACTAGGGGCAGATATTTACATCTTGCTTCGGGAATAAATCTTGATGTATATCCTCCATCTTATGAAGTAATCTGAACATTGCCGAACATGAAATCAAATTGGTCAAAACATTTGTGAGTCAAAATCCAAGTCACTAGCCCATGGCATATTTTGACAGGAAGATGTTTCTTACCAAGTTTTATCTTTCATCGAACATCAATCCAAGCAATCCATATCAGTTGCATCTAATGTGTACTTCAGCGTCACATCAAAATCATCAAAGCTATTTTGTTCCAAATCAAGCTTCATCAATCTTGATCAATTGAATCCAATCAATTATCACCTTGTTTGACTTAACACACTTAGTCAAACTATCATCTTGTGCACGAGTTTACTCTAGGATAACAAAACTTCCTAGATTTTACAAGTGCATTATCATCTTTGTTTGGCTTAACACACTTATCCAAATTATCAAATCCAAAACCACCTCATTTGACTTGACACACTTAGTCAAACTACCCTTTTGTATAAGTTCACTCTAGGATAACACAACTTTTGAGAGTTTATGAGTGCATTATAACTTTTGTTTGACTTAACACACTTAGTCAAACTATCAATCCATTGATCCAATTGATCAACATTAAACTTGGTTTTCAACAAAATCCTAAAATAGACCATTGATATCACCATCACATATCATATCCAAATCATCCAAATCATTCAAAAATCAAAAAACATGTCAAAATATTAGAAAATCTTCAAAAATTCATCATTGAGTCTTGTCAGTTTTTTCACCTTGTCGAACTACGTCATCTCTGAGCTTGAACGTAGGAAAGGTTGATCTTTGATCATCCTCTGAGATAGTTAGGGTCATTCCTTAGGCATTTGTCGCATTGGCAATCCGGTTGCCCATCTATTTTGACATTTAGGTCAGTCCTTAGGAGTTAATCACATTGGCAATCCATTTGCCCATCTATCTTGTGTTCTCTGCACGTATAACGTAGGCAAGGATAATCTATGGATCAGCTCTTGAGACCCCTAGGATAAGTCTTTAAGTTAGTCTGTTCGTCATAAATCTTGAAAATACCAAAAATATTGAAAAATCTCAAAAATACCAAAAAACATTTGTAAAACAACCTCAAAATATTGGAAAACCCAAGATGGTGCATCCATTTGATCTCGCTTTCACCCGTGATTGTCATCAGTCATCGCTTTCACCCTTTGGTGAGTCAGTCAGAAGCAAGTCTAGCAGGTTCTAAAGTGAACACCTAATTGTCAGAGTCTTAAGCCTAAGTCAGTAAGTAAGCAAGTTGGTCAAATCGAAGTATCAATATCTTATCACCCAAATCAGTCCCATCAAAACCTTGATCACAACATGTCCTGTGATGGACATAAGCATCAGGTACCCCATAGTAGTTAGTCTTGGCTAGTGGTACTAAGAACATTAGATTGTTTGTTTACTTTATCTTGGTCTTTGTTTAAACTTATCTTATTTTTCACTCATTCCAAGGACCTCTCGATGATGCCTAAACAAAATAGGTTTAGAGAGAAAGGAATGGGGCAATGATCATTATCTTTTAATCTATTGTTTTTGTTGGATATTATTGTAAAATAACTTCGTCATGCATACTTTGTTTTGTTTGTAGGAAGGATGTTTTGGGTATCTTGTTGACCACATAAGAAGGCTTGCCTTTTTATGTCTTGGCTTGAGACGTCTGTAATATCTAAACTTCATTCTGAATAAGGTTATGTTTGTCAAGTGTGAACAAGAGTACTCCTATCTATTTGACGAGTCAAAGTCCATCACACTAGGTGCCACACCATCCTGGTTCTTAATACCTTGATGCATCATAACTACGTGTGTTATCAAACATAAAGAAAGGTATGCTCTTTTGAGCTAACAATGCATCCATCCTGCATCCTGCATAATCACATCATATCATCATAACACAACATCATCCATCCATACATTCATTTTGAACCTCTTTGTCATGAGATCCACCTCAATCTCTTCGCTCAATCTTTTGAGGGGGCAATGTACTAACGTAAGTCTTTTCGTTGGGGCATCTGAAAAAAAATCATAATTTTTTTAATTTCGATGTCAGTGGCATCATTCTTTGAACCAATGCAACAAGTACATTGCTTCAAAGAGGGGAAAAATGTAGACATACAAAATTGACACTATTTATTAAACATCACATTCGATCATTCTTTCCTTTTAATTAATTAAATCAAATTAATTAATTAAACCTCCTAAAGTCTTGATTTAATTAAATCTAATTAAATCACTCATATACCCTTCCTCTCATTTGATTTAAAATAAATACAAAAATTTAAATCAAATTTCATATCACCTAATCAAATCATGATTAGTTTAATCCTAATTACATGAATCCTCTAGATTCATCCACTTGCACGATAAATCATTTAAATTGATTTATTAAAGCACCTATTTTCCCTCATTAACTCTCATGTTTGAATTTTTGGACAAACACAATTCCCCCCAAAAACCCTCAACCACATTCATTTATTGCCCTTTTCAAATTTGAATGGGCACATTGGCCAAAACTTGCACAAGCTTGGGCCAATCCCATTATGACAAGTGGCTCTCTCCTATTGGATGAGATTTAGTCCCACATTGCCTAATCTCGGCTTATCCTCTCTCAACTTATTCTATAAATGCAATGCATTTTCTCTCATTTCAACATCTACATTTGAAGGCATCTCCATTATAGGCAACTTGAGTTCAAGAGCATCTCATTGTCTATCATCTCATCATCTTGGCAATCTTGCTTATCAAGGATTGGGAAAGGGCTCTTTCACATATTCAAGGAGCACCAATCCACCATAGAATAGATACATTTCATGTCTTCTTTACACGTTTGATTCGGTTTTATCATTTGTTTGAAGAATTTTATGTTATTCTATGAGGATGTTAGAAGCATGCTAACCATTTGCAGATTTTAGCATCCACAATATTGCTTGCATTTGACAACTTTTTCTTCAACTGAAAACTTATCACCATGAGAAGAGGCCTTTGAGATATCAAAAATTGAGAGAGGTTATTGTAGAGGGTCCCAACATGATCACATAAGCTCAGATAAAGATTCTATAAGCATCATGGTTTCTGAGAAATAGCCCTTCAAAGATTTTTTTCTTTTATCACTTTAGACTCTTAAGGAAAATCACCGGTCCAATGTAGCTCAGAGTGATTTGACATGTTTGGGTGCAAAAGAGGACCATGCCTAACATAAATTTACCCATCTATATGTGTTGGAATATTCCATTTGGTTATACGAGTTGTAAAATGAAAGTTGCATCACTTTGCAACTTTACATTGGTTGTATTTGATAACTTTTTCCTCAACTGAAAACTTGTCACCACAAGAAAATTCCTCCAAGATAGAAATAACCGAGATAGGTTATTGTAGAGGGTCCCAACATGATACCATATCTTTAGATGAAGATTCTATAAGTGTCATGGTTTTCAAGGAATAGCCCTTCAAAGATTGTTGTCTTTTAGCACTTTGGACTCTTAAGGGAAATCATCAGTCCAATGTAGTTGAGAGTGATTCAGCGTGTTTGGGTGCAAAATAGGACCAAACCTAGTCTAAACATACCTATCTAGGCTTTTTGGAATAGTCTATTTGGTTGTAAGAGTTGCAAAACAAAATTTGCATCACTTTGCAACTTTACACTGCTTACATCTAACAACTTTTTCCTCAACTGAAAACTTGTCACCATGAGAAAATGCATCCGAGATAGAAAAAAATGAGAGAGGTTATTGTAGAGGGTCCCAAAATGATTCCATTTCCTCTAATCAAGAGTCTATAAGCATCATGATTTCTGGGTAATAGCCCGTCAAAGATTGTTGTCTTTTAGCACTTTAGACTCTTAAGGGAAATCATCGATCCAATGTAGCTCAAAGTAATTTGACATGTTTGGGTGAAAAAGAGGCCCATTATTAGCATGAATGTACCCATATATACATGTTGGAACAATCCATTTCGTCATACGAGTTGCAAAACGAAAGTTGCTCCACTTCGTAACTTTATACTGCTTGCATTTGATAACTTTTTTCTCAACTAAAAACTCGTCATCACAGGAAAACACCTTCGAGATGGAAAAAACCAAGAGAGATTATTGAAGAAGGTCCCAACATAATTTTGTAGCCCTAGAAGGAGAGCGTATAAGAATCATGGTTTATGGGTAATAGCCCATCAAAGATTGCTGCCTTTTTTCAATTTTGACTCTTAAGGGAAATCATTGGTCCAATGTAGCTCCAAGTGATTCGACATGTTTTGGTACAAAAGAGGATAATTCCTAATGTAAACGTACCCATATAGTGTGCCTAGTTTTCTTATTGATGCATTATGGTTAGCAAGATTCATTGTTGTTCATTATGATAATACAAATTACATGTCCAAGGTCAAATAACATGTATGTCATGGAGTTGTATTTGGTTTGTTTAATGGTAGTATCAAATTCATTTGGTCTATTTAATGGTTGAATCATGGTTGAGTGATGTCTTAATTGTTGATCATAATTATTGTATAGATTTCACATGAACAATCTAATGAACATGTATCTTGTTCAGTTGTAAGGACTTTGTTTGAAGGTTCATCAAACCCCTATGGTTGAAAGATATTGATTCTTACTCAAGATGATTTTATACCTTTTGCATGTTATTAATCTTAAATGAACATTGAGTGATATTTATTTTTATGAAGATGATTATATTACTTTCAAATGAACATTGTAACATGACATGCATTTCATTAATTTGTATCTATTTTTCATTAATTTTAATTTATTTTGAAATAAAAATCAGTTGCCCACTTCATTACATGAGTTCAACAAAAATAAAATTCAAATGTAAATTCATTCAACAGAGCTTGAAATCATGGGTATTATCAAATTTAGTGTTTGATAAAAATGTATTGGTAGACATGTATGAATTTTTTTGGGTACAATAGAAAAGGCAATTAATTGTTTGAAAAAAATCCACAAAGGAATATGGTCTCATGGAATGTAATGTATGTGAATCTTAATATGAATGAACTCTAACATAGATGGATTACCAATTGTAATTCATAAGTTGTATTAAAATACAATTTCGTTAATCTATAACATACATTATCAATCATGGCTTAAAACCATTCTAAGATAATTATACATTCCATTTTGAAAATTTGAAGTAGAAATACATGTACATTAGGAACAAATTAGATCAAATATTCATTCTTATATATCAGATTGTAGAATAATTGTGTTTGTGCATATACAAATTTGGCATATGCCTACTCAGAACAATTTTTACAAAATGTGGAATATATGCCATCTCAAGATCTATCAAACCCTAAGTACATATCAATCTATATCATATCCTAATCCTATGCTGGACCATCAAAATTGAGACTCCTCGAAGAAGTTAGTTGCTCTAAAGTTTCTTGCATAATAATATTTCAAACCAAAAATTAGATTAATTATGTGAATGGTTGACAAGATAGACTAGTACTATTTAACATCAAAATCAATATACATGTACTATATTATATCAATAATGCAATTCTTGTTTACCTCAAGTCTTTCTCTGTTTTCGAAAAGATGGTCTACATATGATTGTCCCTTAGGATGAAAGAGAGTCCTCCTATAAAGTAATGGTCTCACACTTGTCATAGTGCTGAGTCGAGCAAAGGACTATAACAGATAAAATAAAAATTATACAAATTAACGTATAATTGTTGATAAATAATCATATCTACTAGACACATATCTACTCCTATCTAAATCTAAATATCTGCAATATAAAATAAACACATACCTACTGTGATGCTATGACACTACATGGGCTCATAGTGGACAAATCAACTAATATGGTTTCTTATAGAAAAAATGACAAGAATGTAAATGCACATGCACACATAATTATAATGTCAAGAATAAAATATATATATACCTATTGTGCAAATTCATTCAATGGGTCAAACCCATTCAACAAGGTTGTATAAGAACCATGTTGCTGCATAAAAAGACAAGATTATGTTAGACTATCAATATATGTAGTACATGTATTTAAACATAAGAGATTTCAAAAATTAACGTCTAAAATAACAATTTAAATAATATTATATACTGATTCTCTAGGGAAAATGAAATGGCAGTATGCATAGCCTCCTACACTTGTGACATCTTCTCCTCTATCAACAACTATTAAAGATTCCAGCACATAAACATATATCAGTACAAATATGTCTCATAAAATATGAAAGAATTTACATAAAAAACACTATGAAATTATTTTAGGTCTTACTGGTCCTCTGATATCATCATTGATAGTCGATGTCTCTCCTATAAATGGTCCATTTTGTGCTCTATAAATCCTACATCTGACATATCATGAACCTCATAGTCGTATGTGTCTATGGAAGCCTCAATCGACCATTAGAGAGGACCCAAACATAAATTGTTGCATGTCATGCAACGATGAGGCACACAAATATTTCCTGAAGAGGATGGTGTACTAGTGGGAGTTGATTACAATGTACCAATGGGAGCTGATGTAGTAGGTGCACCACCAACATGTTGTGATGTATCAGGTATAGCACCATCATGACAAGATGCACCGTCAAATGGTTGCACAAAATGATGGCTCTGCATGACCAAATGATCACTCAACGAATGTAACGTAGAAATACTCAGAGTCCTTGCATCTATAGCAATCTTAGGGTCACGTAGTGGAGTCAAGGCAGCAATAGGTAGAGCAGGACGAATTGGGGTGACTCGAGGTGCTCTAGGTCTATCTTGTGGCATCCCTCTACCAACACCCTAGAAATATCACATGTAAAATTAATTGACATGTTTCCCTACCATAAACAGCATATATTTTTTGGATAAAATACTAAGGGACATCAAGATTTTTGTTGGGTGGTTTATCAAAAACAAGCCACCAACGTCTCAAAAAATTATCTAATAGGCCTCTATGGGTGCACCATTTAATTGAAAATTTTGGTTTCCACACATTAATTGGCTATCCTGATCTCTGATCGATGAATAACTGGGCTAATTGGGCTTTACCAATATCAAGTGCCTTCACCTCATCATATGATAGCCCATAAAAATAAAAATGTCTTTGTTCTTGTCACCACTATGCAAATCTATTATGTTGAGTTGCTAAAGTTTCAACATTTGAAATGATTGTTTCGAAAGTTATTTTCATGTTTGATAGCTCATCGAGTGTCCCATAGATTCAGATACATTTCTTAGTTGATCTAAATTTCTATGAATAGACTCGTGTATTGTTGGCACATTTTGATTTGGAAACAATGGTTGTGGTGAAGGAGGATTTGGAGGGTTTCCATTTTGTGTGGGATCAAGGTTTTCATTTTGTGTGGGATCAGGGTTTTCATTTTGTGTGGGGTTAGGGTTTTCATCTTGTGCAAGGTTAGGGTTTTCACATTGATCCATTTAAACCTGTTAATTGATAAAAAAATTCAAAATTAACAATGATTTTAATGAAATAAAAAATCTATCAAATTTACCCTATTTTGACTAAAATTTAAAAAAAATGCAAAATGAATATAAATTGAATAAAAATTGAAAAATCCAAACATATATTTGAAATTTGATAGATTTTGGGAAAAATGATCTCTGGCGAACAGATATTCGAGTTGTAGACTAAAAAAACCACATGCACAAATAGCTAAAATAAGCTCTCAATTTTTTATTTTTTTGATTTATAATGAAAGAAACGGATATATGTTTCCTAATTTCTAGGTTTTTTAATATATGGTCGGGTCCAAGACCTAACCATATTTAATTGGCGATGGTTTTTTTGAAATGTATAATATACAATTATAAATATAATATATATATATATAATACATATATTATATTATTATAACATTATATTATATATTATTATAATATAATATAATGTTATAATATAATATTATATTATATTATTATAAAATATTATATAATATGAGATGTTGGGTTTTTTTTTAATTTATAACATACGAAATGAATATCTATTTTATTACGGATATCCATTTTCTATTTTATATTTTTTAATATATGGTCTACATTATTTTTCAAATGTATAATATGAGAATATAATATATATTATAATATAATATAATATAATATTTTATAATAATATTATACTATATTACATTAATTATAATATAATATATGTATTATTATATAATATAATATAATATAATCATAAAATATAATAAATTTAATAATATATTTAATATATAATATTTAGCATTATAATAAAATTTAATATTATAATATATTATCATATACTATTAAATTAATAAACATTAGTATAATGTTTTTTAATTTAACAGTTATATTATAATATATAAAATCCAAAATTGGTTAGGGACGACCAAACAAATATCCGTTTAGAATTGGATATTTGTTTTATAATGGATATTTGTTTAGAAACAAATATTTGTTTCTAATAGATATTCATTTTGGTTTGGTATTACCAAACCAAAATGAATATTGTACTTGGGCCTACAAAAATTCAAAGGCATGAATTTCACACTTTTGGGCATGTTAAAAATGCCTTTTTTTCACATCACCACTTTTTGGACCCCCATGATCTTACATAGACCCTTTACTAATATCACAACACTTGAAATCTCATTAAATGAAATCAATGCATGGGTCAATTTTAATGATATTATGGAGATATTAGATGTGTATGAAAAACAATATAAGCTTGATTTCCATATGCATCACCCATGTGTAGTTATCACATGTCTCCAATATTCACCGTTTAAATAAGTTAAAAAACCTCCTTCCATTTTCTATGCATGAAATAACATGAAAAATCATTAGGAAACATGGTCCTATAATTTCCGCCACATAATGTTTTATAACTCTGTAGCATGAAAAACCATACATCATGGATATTGAATATCCAGATCCAATGTTTCACTAGTAGGTTGAGTTTTGCATCTCAACAAGGGTGCACTATTAGGTGACAATAACTGTAGTTCAGACTCTTAAGGGATTCAACTGGTTAAACGTAGCTCGAAGTGATTCGGTGTGTTTAGGTGTGAAAAAGGACCATGCCTAGTGTAAAAATACCCACCTTGATGCATTGGAGGAATTTTTCTGGTCACACAAGTTGCAAAACAAAAGTTGCACCACATTGCAACTTTGTACTACTTACATTTGACAACTCTTTCCCCAAGAAAAATGTCACCACCATGGGAAGATGCCTCTGGCATAGAAAAAATCAAGAGAGGTTATTGTAGAGGGGCCCAAAATAGTCCCATAGGCTCAAATGAGAATTGTTAAAGAATCACGGTGTTTGAGTAACAACCTGTCGAAGATTGCAACCATTTTGCACTTCAGACTCTTAAGGGATTCAGCTAGTTGAACATAGCTCAGAGAGATTCAGCATGTCTGGGTGGAAAAGAGGACCATGTTTAGAGTAAAATTACCCACCTAGATGCATTGGTATAGTTCGTTTGGTCACACGAGTTGCAGAACGAAAGTTGCACCACTTTGCAATTTTGCACTACTTGCATTTGACAACTTTTTCCCCAAGTGAAATGTCACCACCATGGGAATATGCCTTCAAGATAGAAAAAACTAAGAGAGGTTATTCTAGAGGGGCCTAATGCAATCACATAGGATCAAATGAGAATTTTCTATGTATCATTATGTTTGAGTAACAACTTGTCAAAAAATTGCAGCTATTTTGCACTTCAAACTCTTAAGAGATTTAGACGGTTGAATGTAGCTCGAAGCAATCCAATAGGTTTAGGTGTGAAAGAGGACCATGAATAGTGTAAAAATACCCACCCAGATGCATTGGAATATTTCATTTGGTCACATGAGTTGCAGAATGAAAGTTGCACCACTTTGCAACTTTGCACTACTTGCATTTGAGAACTTTTTCCCTAAGTAAAATGTCATCACCATGGGAAGATGCCTTTGTGATAGTGAAAACTAAGAAATATTACTGTAGAGGGACCCAACATGATCTTATAGGCTCTAATGAGAAGTTTCTAAGCATCATGGTGTCTGAGTAATAGCCCATCAAAAATTGCAGCCATTTTGCACTTCAGAATCTTAAGGGATTCAACTGGTTGAACATAGCTTGGAGTCATTTGGCATGTTTGGATGTGAAATAACCTTCATGTTTGAGTGTTGTTATATATTTTTTCATGCTTATATACTAAATTATTTTGTTTTCAATTTTTGTTCTAAGAATCTTATATCTTTCCAACACCTTGTTAAACACTAACCTCCATGTTTCCCTTTGAGAATCGCCAAACAAAGAATTGTGTGTCTTTTGATCTTTTTCTTCAATGTACTAAGAAATCTTAGCCAAGAAGAGATAAATTTCCATCTTGGTGTACCACCTCCATTTTACTTTCATGATCTCCTTCTTCCCCTTTCCCTTGGGAGTTGTTAGAGTAGGGTAGTGCTAGGTTTTCATGTGTTGGGTTTGACCAACATATTGCACTTGGATCAAAAGAGGAATTCAGCCTTCTTTGGAGATTCAACCTCTTACGCACAAAGGTCCCACACTCTGAGGTTGTTTCCATTGTTTCATTGAAATGTTGAACTTCATGTTCAACTAGGTGCAATTTCATGTGACAACAGTTACTTAGGCTATAATCAAATTATGGTCCAAGAATCTGATAAACATAAGGCAACATTTATTACACAGTGGGCCACCTATTAATATTGTAAAATTCCTTTTGGTCTAACCAATGTAGGTGCCACTTGTTATAGGTCCCTATATATGCATTTCAAGGTGTGTTTAGATAGTTTTTATTGATCTACTTGGATGATATCATTGGATTTTCAAAACATGCAAGAGACCATTTCAATCACCTTGAATAGGCATTTAAAAAAATTAGGGAATATGGTTTTCCCTAAATCCAAATAAATGTGTCTTTTCCACTCACCAGGGAAAACTTCTTGGACACATTTTTTCAAAGGATGGCTTGGTCATTGATGTTGCAAGGGTAAAATCTATCTTAGTCATCCCACTTCCCAGTCATAAAAAGAGATTATAGAGTTTCTTGGGTGAAATTAACTTTGTGAGGAGGCTCATTCCAAATCTTGCTACTTTAGTAAAACCTCTTACTTCCATGCTCAAGAAAAACATGTTCTTCAAATGGACCAAGGAAGGTAAGGATAGCTTTGAGGCTATCACAAAAGAAATTACTCAGGCTCCTACCCTTTTCAATCCTAATTATGACAAGAATTTAATTATTTATAAATTTAGAGGTGAAGCAAGTATATAAACTATTCTAACCCATCTAAATAAGGAAAATATTGAGTATCCCATTACTTTCGTCAATGAATGTCTTAAATATTATGAGGTCAAGGTATGTGCAGGATCATGATGGGCCAATAAGTGGTGATATGTAAGTGATATGATGGCCCATGTGACTGATGACTTTTTTTTACCCAAAATTTATGAAACAAAATTGTCATATTTCCACCAATATAAATTATGCTTTACTTTGAATTTAATAAATAATTATTATTCATTTTCTATTTGAATTATGACTAAAGTCCTGATTGATAGGTTGATTGAAAAACATCTATAACTTTCAAATGATATCACATTTTTTGAATTTGAAACATGTGTCACATTCTATGCTTCACATATTATAGGATTAAAAAAATGAATTTCATGAAGTTTTGACCAAGTTATGGTGGTTAGACATACGATTTTTTATATTTTTAAAAGGTTGTAATAAAAATATCATAATTAATTATTTACTTGAAAAAAATTACAAAACAATATGCAACACATCGGGACATGAGTCCTCTACTTATATCTAAAATCTTCTAAAAAAATATTATGATTTTATTGTTGTTACAGTGGTCAAACAGACACCTACTTCTTATTTTTTCCCTAAAATTTATGTAGGGTATGTGCAGGATCATCATGAATAAAACATGCCCTTAACTGGCAATGAAAATTCAAAAAATCAGAGTTAGGCAACTTGACGTAAAAATTTGAATAAGTTATATATATTATTTCAAAAATATGTAAGAATAGAATCTGTAGAAAATTGAATTTAGTTTCTAAACTACTAGGTTTATTTAAAATATATATATATATATATATATTTGGTGAAAATTTGAAATTTCAATGTAGTAATACTTAAATTTTGGGGGAAAAATAAGAAGTAGGTGTCTATCTGACCACCCTAACCACAATAAAATGATAATTATTTTTTATAAGATTTAAGATATAAGTAGAGGACTCATGTCTCGATGTGATGCATATTTTTTTGTAATTGTTTTCCAAGTAAATAATTAATTATGAAATTTTTATTACAAATTTTAAAAAATATAAAAACTCGTATGCCTAACCACCTTAACTTGGTCAAAAAATCATGAAAATCAATTTTTTTTTTGATCCTATAGTATGTGAAGCATAGAATATGACACATGTTTTGGATTCAAAAAATGTGACAGTGTTTGAAAGCTATAGATGTTTTTCAATCAGCTTATCAATCGGGACTTTAGTCATAATTTAAAGAGAAAATGAATAATAATAATTTATATTGGTGGAAAGATGAGAATATTCTTTAAAAACCCTTTTTGTTTCATCAATTTTGGGTAAAAAAAATCATCAGCCACATGGGCCATCATATCACTTACATATCGCCACTTTTTGGCCCATCATGATCTTGCACATACCCAGTACTACTACATTGAAATTTCAAATTTTCACCAAATAGATTTTTAAAAAAATAAACCTAGTAGTTTAGAAACTACATTCAATTTTATACAGATTCTATTCTTACATATTTTTGAAATAATATAGATAACTTATTCAAATTTTTACGTCAAGTTGCTTAACTTTGATTTTCTAAATTTTCATCACCACTTAAGGGCCTATTTTTTCTATGATGATCCTGCACATACTTGTCAAGTATAACTATGTTGAAAAGAAAGCCCTTTTTCTAGAGCATTGAAAAAATTTACACATGTTGTCTAACAACAAGATATAGTTAATGGTACCCCATGTCAATGTTAAATATTTTTTTGTTAAGAAGAGATATTGATGAAAAAAGGGTTGGATGGATCACCAAGGTGATGGAGTATGATGTTGACATAAAAATAACCAAGCTAGCAAGAGGAAAAGGGTTGTGTGAAAAAATTGTCTCAACACTTAAGGCTCTTATAGAGGCTTCCCTTATGTTGCAAGAACATCAAACAACCAACATTGATACTCATAGCAGCTAGGTGAATGATATGACTACCTTCTTGCAGGAAGGTAGATATCCTCTAGGTCTAGATAAGACAAAAAGCGGAAAATTTAGGTTATAGTCCATTCACTATGTCATAGTGGATGGCATACTTTTTAGAAAAGGATTTCAATGGGGTCCTATTATGATGCATAAAGGTAGAATAGGTTAGCAGACTATTGGAAGAATTCCATGATGGCTCTTTAGGTGGAATTTTTTGGCAAGGACCACTACTAAAAATATGATGAGGATTGGTTATTATTGGCCAACCTTGTCCAATGATGCTCATAAATGGGTGAGAAATTGTAAAAATGTGTTCTTTCTTTTCTAGAAAGAAAAGGTTGGGTGCCCCCCTCATCATCTCATTCAAGTTGATCAACCATTTACATAGTCAAGTTTGGATTTTATCAACATGATAAATCCACCATCATGTGCTGGTCATAAATGAATTTTTACAGCCATAGACTACTTCACTTGGTGAACAAAGGAAATTTCCTTAAAGGATTCCATTGATGCTTCAATTTTGGAATTCCTTGATGATTTTTTACAAGATTTGGCGCTCTTTCCACCATCATTTCAAATAATGCCAAGGTTTTTACTAGTGCTCAAGTCCTAGACTGGGCAATTATGCATGACATTTATTTAAAGAACTCGTGTAATTATTACCCCCAAGGTAATGGAATGGTTTAGTCTTCAAATAAAAACTTCATCAATATTATCAAGAGGAGCATTGAATACAAACAAAGAGCTTGGCATAGAAAACTAAAGACAACCCTTTGGGTTGATATAATTACTCTTAAAAGATCAATTAGTAATTCTCCTTTCATACTATTTTATGGAAGGGAGGCAAGGTTGCCATTATTACTGGAGCTACCTTCTCTTCAGTTGGCACATCAGGTAGAGTTAGAAGGAAATGATGCTATGATAGTAAGGCTATCTGAGCTTTTAGAACTAGACGAGAGAAGGAAAAAATCTATGCAAGTCATAGAGACACAACAAGAAAAGGTCAAAAGAAATTTTGACAGAAAGGTAGCCCACGGGGTGTTCCAAGAGGGAGATCTAGTGCTAAAATTTGATGTAGAAAGAGCCAAATCTATGAGGCACTCCATGTTTGATGCCATTTGGAGTGGTCCTTATGTCATCACTAGCTACAAGGAGGCCTATGCATTCCATCTCTCCAGGTTGGATGGTGAAGTTCTTCCAATCTCAGTTAATGGGATTCACCTCAAACCATTATTTTTCAGGTTTTAACTTTCATTTACATATTATCTTAATTTCTATGTTTCCAATAAGTTCTTTTGCACACCCTGCATTCTCCTTAAGGGAATTTATTTTTATACTTTTTAGCTTTCCTCCAAGTGTAGGCCTACACATGTTTTGTTTTTTCCCTTGAAAACCCTAGTTTTGTAAATCCCTTTCATAACTTTGTACCTAATGGATTGATAATGCCCCTGGATTCCATGATTAGCAGGAAATCATCACATAGAAATCACCATAAATGTTAAAATTCCATGCCACCCTTAGATAACCCATCATTGATAACTAATTTGAGAGATCCTACATGGGCCATCTTGGATGATTTTTTTAGGAGGTTCCTAAAATTAGTTGTCCTAAGTTTTTAGGATTTTGGGTTTTTAGATACCTCTCTTCTGGAATACCTTCTCCATTTCCCTCCATCCCCCATATTTTTAACTTCTTTTTTCCATAATTTTCTTAAGTGTTTTATGTTTTGGCCTTCAGACTTACCCTTTAACCCTTATCTCTTCCTTCTAGCAAGCCTTAAGCCTTACCTCCAATCATTGAAGTCTATATTAGGTCTTTCAAGATTATCTTAATTTGACTTGTTAGAATTCGGGGATTGGAATCCCTCCTTATCATTTATCATCCCTTCTTAAACCTTAATCCTCCTTCCTAAAACCCAACATCTAATAGCCGCTATTCAACTTTCAGTGGTTGGACTTTCCTTTTACCTCTTTTTTCTTCTATGAAAATAAGTAGCTCTTCCTCCTAACTCTTGATCCCAAAATCTCCTTTTTGGTCTTTGGGCATCGGCTTTATCCTTTATCTCTTACCTTTATTTGGTAAGAGGTATTTGTTCTTCCTGACCTTGGATGATTCCCTTTGGGTGTTGGGTTTTTTTCTTCCTTCCTACTCTTTTTCTAAACTTTACAATAAGGGGTAGACTATATTTCCAATCTCTAATGCTAGAAAAAGTGGTCCTTTCAAACTTTGTGATTTCAATGTTTCTTCCTCCTTCCCTTCTTCTAAGCTAGTAAGGAGTATGCTCTAGGCTCGATGACTAGTGTCTGATAAAGGTTGCTCTTTTTACAGTTTCAAACCATTTAATGATGCATAGGGTTCCTTTCAGGCTCAATGCACCAATATTCCATGGAATGACATGTTTTTCCTCGATGATGACATTAATTCTCAAACCACCTCCTCAACTACCTATTTCAAATTTTAGGCTTCAAGGACAACATTTAATGCATTCTTTGAATTTTGCAAGTGGATTTGTGGCACCCATACTCATTTATTGTTGTTGTTTTATCTATTCTAATAAATCTATGCCCGTATCCCTAATTTTATGGAAGGAATTGGATGAAATTTCAAGAAAACATTATTGCAAGGGTATGATGTGTAGGTATTGGTTTCTCTAGGCTTTCCTTTTGGCATGAATTTTCATGAATAATCTCCTTAGATATTTCCTATTGCGAGGTGTGTGCCCTTTGTCTCCTTGTGTTATTCAACATAGCATTCAATTTTTTTTACATGGCTTAATCACACCTCATGGATTCATTAACTTTGGTAGTTTTATTGAGAATTAAAATATTGATATTTTGGTGCAATAATAATTGTCTATGCAACATTTGGTATCAGAACCTAGGTCAGGGTTCAAACATCTCTCCTTTTCTCAGGAAATAGTGTCAAGGTGTGTTCCCTTGGTCTCCTTATGTTGTGCAACACAGTGTTCAAGTTCATGACATGACTTAACCACCTCTTATGGATTCATTAACTTTGGAAGTTGTATTAAGCATTAATATGTCTATCTTTTGGTGCAGCAAGAATCTTATGTGCAACACTTTCCATGACTAGACTTGTATTGATTGCTAACCCTAGATGGGTTAGAGTTTGGTTTGTACTCATACAAATTATGGTTGATATATAAAATAAATACTTTTATTCATTTTAAAGGTTCTTCTTTTGGCATCCTCTCACAATTTTATTTAGTAGAAATTGTATCTCTACATTCTACCATTGTAAAGTCTATCTGTATGCCTTATGTTAATGAAATCTAGCTACTATCACAACTATTTCTTATATTTTTGATTAAATATCCTTACCTTCATGTATATATGTGTGATTTAATTGATTTTTTGATGTATTGAGAAATCTAAGGAAAATAAGGAACAATTTTTTATCTTGGTGTATCACCTCTTTTTTCATTTCATGTTCCCCTTCTATCTCTTTTCCTTTGTGAGATATTACGGTAGAGTAGTGATAGGATTTCATGTGTTGGGTTAGACCAACACATTTTCACTTATATTAGAAGAGGAATTCGGCCTTCTCTAGAGACTTGACCGCATTTGCACAAGGTCCCACACCTTCAGATCATTTCCTTTGTTTCATTGGCATTCTAAACCTTATGTTTAATAGGGTATGATTTAATGTGACAACAATGTATTGGGATCTTTATCACATACCTAAAATTTTGGATGCTTAGAATTTCTCTCAATTTATAAATAAGGAATTTCCATAGGTGCTAAGTTAATTATGATAAAATTGTGAAATACACACTAAACTAAGATAAAACTACAAATAAGAACGCCTTCCACAGATGAGAGCCGCAAGAAAAGATTTTATATTTTTATCAAAAATAAAAACTTAGAGAATGAAATAACATAATGAAATTGAATGGTTATAAGAGAAAATTCTATATGAAAAATGTGTTGGACTAATAACCAACATCTCCCTTTGGATTTAGGACATGGACTAATCAAATCCTATGGATTTTCTTATCTCTAGCATTCATATCAGGCATTAATAGGTCAATTTGTTGGTGCAACAAAAATGGTGCAACAAAAAACATGTTCCAAGAAATTGTATCAAGGCTAGGTCACAAGTTTGAATCCCCTTGAGTGACACTAAGGGTAGATTTTTGGAATAATCACTAGCATCTCCTTTCATATTAGGGAAATGGACTAACCGCCTCCCATGGATCTTCATATCTCTAGCATTTGTATCATGCATTAACAAGTTGATCTTTTGGTGACCCTAGATTCCATGATTAGCAAGAAATCATCACATAGAAATCACCATAAATGTTGACATTTCATGCCACCCTTAGATGAACCATCATTGAGAATTGATCTAACAAATCCTAAATGGGCTATCTTGGATGTTATATTTGAGGAGGTTCCTAAAATTAGTTTCCCTAAGTTTTTTAGACTTTCGAGGTTTTAGATACCTCTCTTCTAGCATACCTTCTCCATCGCCCTCAATCCTCAATCTCTTTAGGTTTTGGCCATCACACTTACCCTTTAACCATTATCACTTCATTCTAGTAAGCCTTAAGCCTTACCTCCAATCATCAAAGTCCCAATTAGGTCTTTCAAGATTTACTTAAGTCTTGAATTGTTAGACTTTTGGGATTGACCTTCCTCCTTATAATTTACCATCTCTTCTTAAACCTTAATTGTCCCTCTTGAACCCCAACATCCAATAGCCTATTTTCAGCTTTCAGTGGTTGGGCTTTACTCTTACCTCTTTTCGCTTCTATAGAAAGAAATACCTCTTCATCCCAACTCCCAATCCAAAAATCTCCTCATTGGTCTTTGGGAATCATCCTTGTCCTTTATCTCTTACCTTTATTTGGTAAGAGGTAGCTCTTCTTCTTGACATCTAATTTCTCCCTTTAGGTGTTGGGTTTTGGTCTTCCTTCCTACTCTTTGTCTTAACATTATGATAAGGGGTAGACTATTTCTCCAGCTTCTGATGCTCGATGAAATGGTCCTTTCGAACTTCACATTTTTAGTGTCCTTTCCTCCTTCCCTTCTTCTAAACTAGTAAGAGGTATGCTACAAGCCTGATGACCAATGTCCAACAAAGGTTTCTCTTTTTGGAGTTTCAAACCATTTAATAATGCAAAGGATTCCTTTTGGGCCTAACACATTGATATTCCATGGAATGGCATGTTTTTCCTGATGACACTATTAATACTTGAACCACCTCCTCAGCTACTTGTTTTGACTCTTTGGCTTCAAGGACAATATTCAATGCATTTTTTTACTTTTGCAAGTGGATTTTGTGGCACCTATACTCATTTTTTGTTGCTAATTTGTCCATTTTGATGAATCCATGCCAATATCCCTAATTTTATTGGGGGATTTAGATGCACTTTCAAGTAAACATTTATGGAAAGGGTATTGATGATTTTGTTACTTGCAACAACAATGCAAATAAAGTACTCATAGGAAAACCATAAAGAACCTATCTTTACTTGAAAGACTGAACTAGGAAAACCAAAAAGTTGGCATAGCTTAATCCCAAGGCTCTCGTAGTCAAGTCTTGACATACTAGGTTCACTTCAGGGTATGATGTGATATTGTTGTTAATCTCAAGGGGTATATGATTGTTATTAGTTCTTAAAAGAATCTCAGGTATCAAATGGAAGATTTTTAGTTTGATCATTAAACAATTTCATGAAATCAATATATTTACAATGATATTTCATTAACATCACAATTTTTATATCACTTAGGTAGATTTAGCTTTAAGGATTCAAAAAATTTATAGAAATAAAATATTTTCAATAAATTTCCATTCATTCATCTCTTTTTTTTGGAAAATTTTCTGAAATTTAAACATCTAATCTAAAATAAAGCATCAAAATACTTGAAAATTAAAATTTCTCTCGGGTATTCTCCATGCATTCCCCAAATATTAATAAAATCAAAGAAAACTGCTTTATACTTCACTAAATTTCTTCACAGCTAGGCATAAAATGTTGTGAGCTTTTAAAGAAGGGGTTTAGTTTGGACACTGAGTAGGTTCTATATGCACCCTTAAATGGAGTAGCATAGAGTCTTGTACAACAAAACAAACAAACCAACTATGAAAGATACATGAGTTAGGTAGCTATCAAATTGGATTCAATATTGATTAAGCTCTATGTTCATACAAGTGTTTAATCCAAAATGATTCAAAAAATAGGAAAAAATTAAAAAACTTAGAGAAGTTTTGGCTCTTTCGACATCCAAAAATTTTGAACATAAAATAAAAGTAAAGCAATAAATGATCTTTTATAGGAACAAGGCCCCAAGAGTTCAAACTTAAAGTCTATCAAGAGAATCAAAATGTAGCACGTGGTAGATGAAAACTATCATTAGAATATTCTAGACAAAGTTAGAGCATTGAATTCTCAGCAACAACAATCTTCAACTTCAAGCTCCGGTACACAATACTTTACACAAAACAAGGCTATTGGTAATCCTTAGAATACCAAATTGGAAACATCCATAGGGACTGAGAACAACTTGCAAAATTAACCTCAACAATATGTCATTATAATACTTCTATTATCTGATATCTGGTGATTCATTGCCTTGTCTCAATTTTTTGGTCTGGGGACCTTTCTCCACCTTTCTTCAATTGATACTCTCAGAAAGTAGTTAATATCTGATGAATACGTTCTTTTAAAATTTCTTGGATCACTTTCCAACTATACTTGAGCTTGGTATATTCTTCTAATATCTAGAGGATGTTTTCATTCCTCTTCATCTTCTATGTTTCATATTTAACCATAATATTTCTGCAATGTATGATTTCATCAATGACTTTTAGGTTTAATGACTCAACAGGGTCCTTATTTATTCTTTCAATTTGTTCCTTAAATTTTTTCACTTCTTTACCCTCCTATCCCAATGTCCAGGGATCACAATCATATCGTGCTAGCATTTCAATGAAATCTTGATCTTTATTAGTTAATTTATTGCACTTTTCAATTGTTACCTATGGGTATTATTTTTGTCATGTGATAGTAAGTCTTATCTTCCTTAGTCTTGGTTTTCTTATTTTTTCACTCAAGTCTAAGTTTTTGCCATCATCTTTGCCTTTGTCATGGGGTCTTTGCATTTCCTAACCTTTTGTCGCACATTCTTTAGGTTTTGAAACTTAAGACATTGGCATCCATTGTTTTCACACCTTGTTGTCGAGTTCGTTTTTTTCCTAACCTCTTGATGGTCCTACTTTTTCCTTCTTGGTGGCATCAGATGTGTTGGTCTTTTGTGTAGTCGATGAGTTGAAGGTTTTCAAAATTTTTCAACTCTCAACTTTTAGTTATGAAGTTTCAGTTGTCTGCGACAAGGCGATGTGTTCATTCCACACATTTCAAGGTGCCACCTATGTATTTAATGAGGTGTACAATACAACCTGAAGATGTCTTATCTATAATTTTTGTAAACAAAGCCAATCTTGAGGTTAACTTTACCAAGGATGAAAATAAGGTGTCACATTAATTCAACACCAAACACACATCTTATTTTTTTCATATGAATAAGGGTGGTGGACATTTATTCATTTTAGTTCTTAGTTGTTAGAGTAATTGGTTATTTACTTTATTAATTAAACAATATGTGTTTAATTATTTAAAGTTACCTCTTATCTCTTTTACACTTAAGCTAACTTTTGGTGCATAATAATTAATTGTTTTATTAATTATTTTTGTTCAAACCTAGAGTCTTCCTTTTTTGGGTCTCTTTGACCTATTTGAGGTTGAATGCTTCTCTTTTGTAATAATCTTTTTGTTTTTTACATCTTGGAATATTGAGCTCCACATTTTAGAGTTTTGTTCATGGTGTTCTTGGTTGCTCCTCTTTGCTTCTCCTTGTAACAGGTATTTTTGCTTGCAGAGATCACTGGGCTCCTATGGTGTTGTATTTGCTCAACACCAACATGGTATCAGAGCATCAGATATGCAACTATCTGTTCTTGTTTTGAGTTTTTTGGCATAAGGGAGCAGATATGAGGTTTTAGAGATTTTTTGTGTGGATCTTGGGGGGACCATTTTTTTGGAGCACTTTGGGCAAAAACTGACCTTACAGTTGAGTCCAGAAGGCCCAAAAACCCCTATTTTCATATAAAATTTGTTTGATTTGACTACTGTCAACTGGGAAAGCAAAAAAAAATTTACTCCAAAGCTCGGGCATGTTTTTCGAGGCAAAAAACGTTCAAAAAAATTTCAAAAAGGGTGTTTTTCTGCATTTTTGTGGCGCGGCCAGTTTACATGCGAGCGCCGCCCGGCAGCCGCCAAGCAGCCACCGGCCACCGGCGGACAGCCTGTGCACCGCCTGCATTCTTCGCTATGGCCCGACCCTCCGCTCGGCCCTCCACCTGGTCCCGCCACTCGACCCGTTGTGCCCACTGTGCTCCCCCGGCGCAGCATCTCGGCCGCTTCCCTTCCTATCCCGGCCTTGTACTGCGACCCGTGGCGTATGCCCATCGCCACCGCGACTGCCCCCTCGGCCGTCGCCCCCTAGCCGCCGCCCGCTGACCACAGACGCACCGCCAGCTCTCCCAGCCCCGGCGGGTGGTCACATGGGTGACCGCGGGTCAGCCCGCCAGCCCCCTAGTCCGCCCAGGCGACCAGGGGCTTATTTTTTTTAACCCTAGAGTACTGTAGGGGGCCTAATCGGACGTTTTTTTTCGTCTTGCACTAAATCAGGTGTAACTCGGACGTCTTAGCTCCGTTTTTCGAACCGAAATAGGCGTTGGAAAGCTGGTTTTGGCGCCGATCTGATGGTGTAGAATTTTTTCCAAATTTTACCAGTCTGGATATTATTTTTTCCAGTCAATGAGGGGTCTCTTTTCTGCACTTCTGGGGCCCTAGAAGGTGCAAACGGACTCCATTTTTCGAAAACAAATAGGTGTTGGAAAGCTCTCAGCCTACTCTCTTCAGATATGTGATTATTTTTCTCAGATTTTTAAGGTACATGAGAATTTGTTTTGAAGTATTTTTTTTCTTAACGCATTGCTTCCTCTTTCTCTGTTTGTACTCGGGTTTGGGTTTATTTCTTGTGGGGGGGTGTTTTTTTTCGCTTTCTGTCATTTATATCAAAAAACCAAAACACCAAAACTCTCCAAAAAAATCAAACCCTTCTTCAACTTCTGTCTATTCTGAAAGATCACATAATAATAAAAAAAACACAAGCAGGTACATGTGCAGGGTTTAATGGCAGACTCTTCAGTTGAGTTACTCACATCGCACAACTATCACACCTGGAAGTCTCGCATGACAAGGCTACTCAGGTCATGAGGGTTGTGGTCTTGTTTCGATACGGTTCAGCCTCAGTTGCAATATCCTTTTGAGATTCTGCACCACAGGAACAAGATGGATGAAGCTATGGGTTTGCTATCCATGCACGTTTCCGATAGTCTTTTGTTTCACCTTGATGCGTTGGTCACTCCTCAAGCCATGTGGTTGAAGTTTGAGACACTTTTTGGGACTATTAATGAGTTCTAAGCATTACAGATTGAGGCAGAGATGACTTCACTGTTATCGGAATCCTTTCCCACTATTGAGGATTTTTTGAACAAGTTCAAAACTATCTGCTCTATTTTACAGGATTATGGAAAGGATAAGTCAGACATAGAGTGCATCTATTTGATCCTTTCGAAGCTTCATGGTCCATTTCAGATCTTTGCTTCTACCTTCTATTCCACCATGGATGGACTAGGTACTCGTTTTACCATGCCTACCTTTGATGTGTTTTGTGAGCGTTTATCTCATGAGCAGTCACACCTTTCTCAGATGGATATACTCTCAGGATCAAAGGACAAGGCATTGGTTGCTCAATCATCTAAGGAGAAATAGAAGCAGAAACTGAAGCCCAAGAAAGATTTGGTAGGTAGTGAGCATTCCTCCAAACCACCTCCTAAGTTTGATTCTAAATCATCTCCTCATCCCAAACAGGGAAAATCTTCGAAGTCTGGTGAGTCTTCCTCCAAGACTAAGTAGAGATCAATAGACACTTGCAGCTTCTGTGGCAAGGAAGGACATCTAGTTTCCAGGTGTTGGAAACGATTAGAGGCTTTAGAGGAAGCCATGCAGCAGCATCACATCTCCTCACCTCCATCGTCTTCTCCTTCCACAGGGAAAGGCCATGCTCTCACTGTTCAAGCATCGACCTTTGGGTCCCCTTGGATTTTAGATTTTGGTGCTTCTCACCATATGATACCCTCTCAGTAGTTGGTCACTTCTCTTGCCTCTTGTGGCACTTCACAGATTGCAGTAGGTGACTCTACACAACTTTCAGTCTTGGGCTTAGGTTCTGTCTCCTTGGATGGGGGCACTCTGCAGGATGTTTTGCTTGCTCCTGACATCTCGACGAACCTCCTATCCATTTATTAGATTTGCCATACTGGCTCTGGTAAGATAGTTGAGTTCTCACCACATGATGTGGTTATTCAGGACCTCCATGACTTTGACATGGTTGTGGCTACTGGGAGTGTTGATACTACATCTCGTCTTTATCGATTTGATGGATTTGAGCCTTTTGATGGTACAGGCTCATCTCTTGTAGCACATGCAGATTTCATGAGTAAGCTTTGGCATGAGCGTTTGGGCAATGTCAATTACAGATATCTTCAGCAGATGAGTACATAGGCACTTGTTCTTGGTCTTCCATAGATTTCCTGCACTGATGGTGTTTGTCATGGTTGTGTGCTTGGCAAGCATCACAGGGATCCCTTTCCGAAGGGAAGTGCCACTCGTGCTTTGGCACCCTTGGAGTTGATTCATAGTGACCTCATGTCATTTTCCACTCCTTCTTTTTCTGGGGCCAAGTATGTACTCACTTTCATTGATGACTTCTCCAGACGCACATGGGTGTACTTTCTTAAGTACAAGTCTGATGTCTTTGATTCCTTTCATGTCTTCAAGACATTTATAGAGAAGCAGTCTGGCCTTTCTATTCAGCGAATTCATATAGATAATGGGGGGGAGTATGTGAATCAGGCTTTCAAAGATTTTTGCACTGAGCATGGTTTGCAGCATCAGTTTACTGTTCCCTACACCCCTCAATAGAATGGTGTTGCTGAGAGAAAGAACAGGACTTTACGGGAGATGGCGAATTGTATGATTCAGTCTAGGTCCATGGATCAATCCTTTTGGGCTGAGGCAGTTAATTGCACCAACTATATTCAAAATTAGATTCCTCATAAGGCGATTCGACATATGACTCCTGAGGAGGCTTGGTCTCATGACAAGCCCGATATTTCATCATTTTGAGTATTTGGTAGTGCAGCATGGGCATTTATTCCTGATGCTCAAAGGAGAGCCATGGAGCAGAAGAGTCGACCCCTCATTTTTGTTGGCTACTGTTAGGATGTTAAGGCGTACAGGTTGTTTGATCCTGATTCTAGAGAGGTCTTGTTTCGACGGGATGTCCAGTTTGATGAGTGCCTTCCCACAGTGGATACCCTGTCTCCAGTGTCTACTTCACTACCTACTCCTCCTACTACAGCTCTTCCAGATTATGTTGAGGGTGATTATGATTCTGATGATGATGATCCCCCATCTCCACCTCCTCTTGCTCCCCCTTCGATGCCCAAATGGGCTCGCCTTACTGTTGAGGCAGCAGGATCTATGGCAGGTGATCCTTTAGACACTCATCGCACTCATTCTCATACTGCGGGCTCAAGTCTTTTGAGTCATCCTCTTTCAGAGGATCCTCAGAGGTTTTCAAAGGTGACAGGTCACCCTGAGTGGGATAGTGCTATGGAGGAGGAGTATTCTTCTTTGATGCGGAATTGTACTTGGCATCTCTGTCCTCTTCCTAAGGGCAGAAAGATGGTTCGGTGAAGATGGTTGTATCACACCAAGTATGCTGCTGATGGTTCTATTGATAAGTACAAAGCCCGTCTTGTTGCAAAGGGTTTCTCATAGATTGAGGGTATTGATTACTCTAAGACGTTTGCACTTGTTGCCAAGATGAATTCTATTCACTTTGTACTCTCACTTGCAGCTTCTAGGGGATGGCCCATTTTTCAGATGGATGTCAAGTGTGCGTTCTTGCATGGTGACCTATAGGAGGAGATCTATATGGAGCAGCCTCAAGGATTTGTGCAGGATGCTTCTTTGGTTTGCCAACTTCAGCATTCATTGTATGGTCTCAAACAGGCCCCTTGGGCTTGGTATGAGAAGATGGACTCCTTCTTGCTCTCCACTAGTTTCACACTCTGTCATTCGGATCCCACCATCTATATTCAGCATCTTGCGGGTGAGATCCTGACTCTTGTGCTATATGTTGATGATCTTCTCATCATAGGTAGCTCATCCTCTATGATTCAGCATGCTCAGCATGCCTTGATGGAGCAATTTGAGATGACCGATCTCGATCTTCTGCACTATTTTCTTGGTCTTCAGGTGATTCAGTCTTCTGATGGGATCTACATTTACCAGCAGAAGTATGCTCTTGATATGCTTCAGTGCTTTGGCATGCTTGATTGCAAGCCTTCCCCCACACCTTTTCAGTCAGGGGTTGTTTTGACTTCTACTTGCCCCACTCCTTTAGTGGATTCTACACTTTATAGGTAGTTGGTTGGCAGTCTGTTGTACCTAACTCACACTCGTCCTGATATTTCCTTTGCGATTGGCCTTGTCTCTCGATTCTCCCATGATCCTCATGTGAGTTATTGGAAAGCTGCCAAATGTATTTTGAGGTACATTCAGGGCACCATTTCTTATAGTATTCACTACACATTAGGGAATTCTCACATTGTTGGCTACACTGACTCAGACTGGGCTGGTGATGTCAACGATCGGAAGTCTACTTCTGGCTTTGTTTTCTATCTTGGCTCTGGTCCTATCACATGGTCTTGCAAGAAGCAAACTGCTCATGCATTATCATCTACAGAGGCTGAGTACCGCGCTACTGTGCTCGCTAGTTAGGAGATTTTATGGCTTCGACAGTTGATGACTGAGTTTGGTTTTCCTCCTGATAGTCCCACTATTCTTTGGTGTGACAATCAAAGTGCTATACACATTTCTCGCAACCCGGTGGAGCATCAGCGGACGAAGCACATTAAGCTTCATATGCATTTCATCCGACAGTTGATTCAGGATGGTTCTCTCCTCTTGGAGTATATTCCCACTGCCGAGCAGGTTGCCAACATCTTCACGAAGCCTTTTGCATCACCACGCTATCTTCAGTTACGCTCTATGCTTGGGGTGAAGGAAGTTGTCCTTGGGGGGTCTTTATGAGGCCTTCCTTCCTTCATGTTTCTTTTAGCATGTTCTTCTATCTCTTTTTGGAGAAGAGTTTTTCCCACTGGGTTTTCTCTTTTTCTCCGTTTCATAGAGATTTCCTTGTATTTGGGTACCTGATCTGGCCTTGTTGCCTGGACCCATTGCTTTTGCTTTCAGTAGCTTCTTCTAGGTTTTAGCTTCTCCCTAAGTCTAGCTTAAGGGGGTGTGTTAGAGTAATTGGTTATTTACTTTATTAATTAAACAATATGTGTTTAATTATTTAAAGTTACCTCTTATCTCTTTTACACTTAAGCTAACTTTTGGTGCATAACAATTAATTGTTTTATTAATTATTTATGTTCAAACCTAGAGTCTTCCTTTTTTGGGTCTCTTTGACCTATTTGAGGTTGAATGCTTCTCTTTTGTAATAATCTTTTTGTTTTTTACATCTTGGAATATTGAGCTCCACATTTTAGAGTTTTGTTCATGGTGTTCTTGGTTGCTCCTCTTTGCTTCTCCTTGTAACAGGTATTTTTGCTTGCAGAGATCACTGGGCTCCTATGGTGTTTTATTTGCTCAACACCAACATTAGTTGTGCCTCAATTTTCTATAATTATCTTTCAAGCAAGCGGGTTTTCCTATGTTCATTGCAAGCTCATGCAATCTGAAATTGGAAATTTTTGGCTTGGCCTGAGGGAAACAAATTTGGAATCTTTTAAGCTGGATGAATTTTAGGCGCGATTGGAAAGTAACAAAAAATATATTGTTGACACAAAATTGTTAAAAAGTGGATTAGCTCATGCCAAAGGTTTCCCAAAGGTCGTCCCAAGTTTGGACTTGGTTGCCATGTGAATGAGGAGATATATTCCAGGAACGAGGGAGATAAAAGCTACAAATGGAACTATTTTTGCCAAAATTTCTCCTGAAGTTGTTTCTCATGCATTAAGGATCCTTGAGAGAGCACCTATAAAATAAATGTCAGCTATTGCAGCTAACAAGTTTTTCAATGCTAAAGAAGACTGGTGCAAGAATTCTATAGCCAAAGGTTGGTTGAAGTCAGAGAAGAAAGGTAAGTCACAGTTACCTACTAAACTTAAAAGAACACATTTTAAAGGAGAGTTTGTGGATGTCATTGCCCTGTTGCATCACATTGTTGGGAATGCATAGATTGAGTCTTTTGAGGACTGGATGTATCAATTTATTTTGGTTATCTATGATGAAAACATGTTTGTAGACTAGGATAAAGTAATTTTCTTTTATTTAAATGAGAAATTAGTTAATTTCCAGAGGACTGTCACCTTCCATCTATGTTCTTGCTCGATATATGTTATAGTCAGTCAAAGATCTTTTTGGCCAGGGTTAAAACTATAGGTACTTCCAACTTCTAGCATGCTTGTGTATAAATGTTACCCATTGTTCACTAAGTAGGTTGGAATGGGAGAATATTGCCTTGTTAATGATGCATTATTGATGGAGGTTGTAAGGAAGCTAGATGGAAACCCTGAAGTGCATTTTTCTCTTGAATCTATATCTTTGGTATCAAATTTTGGAAGTTTCTATATTCAATTTGAAAGGTTTTCATATTTGAGGATAGGAGGTTATGAGAAAGCCCCATTAAAATTGCCTAGGTATCCAAAAGATTTGCTAGTGTTTTTGGAATTTTGTAGAGAAATGGCCTTGGTGAATGTAAAGTATATGAATATGGGTAAGTGGGGTTATCCTTTCCCATTGGTAACTCCTTCTTTTACATGCAAAAATAACCAGATGGATAAAGGTGTTGAAAGAGTTCTCAAAGAATATAATCTCCAATATTTATTCATGAGGGCTAATTTTGATAGCAAGGGTTTTGTGAAGTATAATTTGTATGGAGAAAGTTCATACTAGCATCAATCCTCTATTGAATATTTTTGGGAAGATTGTGTGGATGAAAATGAGGTTTTGAAAAGGGATTATATGAGGTTAACCCTCAAAAAAATCAAGTATTTGGTCTTTCAATCCAAGTTCCTAAGAACGCCACTGAAGATTCAACGGTCATTGATCCAAAATATGATAATTTGCCTGATAAATCTCATCCCAAGGCCGACTAGAGTAAGAATGAAGTTTTTAACATGAATGTGTGAGCTACCCTAGTGCTAAAAAGAACTTAGGATTGGTTAGAAGGGAAATTGAGACAGGCTGCAGGTTCTACTCAGGAACTAAAATCATCTTAGAGGAATTAACAGAGGTCTACTCAAACTGTCGCAATAAGTGCATCATAGGTTGGCTATTAGGTCCTCAAGTAAAAATTCATAGTTTGGGCGTGATAGTGAGAAACTTGAGGAGACAACTAAATTCAAGTCATTATGAGAACAATATAGTGTATCTACCCCAATCCCTATAAAGAAGATCAACAAAGGAAAGCTTGTGTCTAAGGATTCAGATGCCATTTTCAAGCAAATTGCTGAAGATAATACCTTTCCTCCTTTGCCTGAAGTACCTTCTTCCTCAAGAGAGAATACATCTATCATCCATGTTGAATTAAAAAAAATGTTCATGGAAACAAGAATGTTGTTTTGGTAGAAGCTTCCCTGGTATGGCTAAAAAGGGTTGTGGAGAAAAAGAGGAAATATACTCCTACAACAATAGTTGGACTAGACACAGTTGCAAAGTTATTCTAGTATTCCTCAAGGCCAAAGAAAGCTCAAAAAATGTCAAGGATTTTGAATGATCCTACTTTTGGGAATCAAATATTAGAGATTGCAGACCCCATGAAGGATTTGAATGATGATGAGATAACTGAGGTAGATTATAAGATCACACATGTTGATATGGGACCCCAAACATTGGAAGGTGATGTGTATCATGCAAATTATTTAGTCAATGCCTTAATTAAGAGGGTAAAGGAAGAAAGGAAGGAAAATGTGAATTTACAATCCCAAGTCCTTGATTTAAAGAATTTCATTTCTTCTTTGGTTCCCTCTACTATATCCAATGAAGCCTCAAGTTCTTAGAGAGTAGATATTGATGCATCTTCAATGCAATTAATCAAAATAAATTTGGGCTATTCCAAAGCTATCAGTGAATGGATAGATGAGATGTCTCAAGAGATTACTCTTTTTATCAATAAATCTATACTTTTCTACACTCAGGTTATTGATAAGAGGAAAGAATTAATGTTAGAATTAAGACAGATCAACAAATATCAGACCAACCTCTACTTACTCTCACAAGAAATGAAAGAACTGATTTCCATAGACCGAATGAAGTTGGTTAATGAGTAGATTGTGAATGATCCAAAGGATTTAGATCCTTCTTGGTCTATTTCATTAGATTGGAAATTGGGCATTTACGATAACTTGGTAAAGGAAATTTTTGAGATACTTGAAAGGTATTTGGATATGCTAGTGGAAATTAAGGGTAACTATCATCACTTAAAGGTTGATATCACTGATGATTTTGATGAGAATATTTTGGATGCTAGGGAAATTTTTTTTAAGTTTAAAGAGGTATTCAAGAAGGAGATAGCAGATCCTACCATGTCAACGAAAGAGTCTTTTTCAAAACTCAGACAACTACAAATCTACCTTGATTCCTTTAAAACTGAAGCAAGTAGGAGATCTGAAACTCTAGTCAAGTCTGAGGCTGCTTTATCCAAATTGAGAACTGGACTACAAATCACTGTGACCCCAGGAAGCAAATAAATACTTGCAATTTTTTCCAAGTATAGAGATTACAAATCTAGGATGAAGGCACAAGAGGAACTCTTGCGGAAAGGAGTGGTCATGAATCCAAAAGATGAAGAGGCCGAGGAGGGAAGAATTGATGCTTAATTGTTTTTAGTATTTCATGAAACTTTAGTTTTTTGGTTTTTTTAAGTTTAAGACTCATTTTATTCGGTACGGTTACTTTCAAGAAACCGTTACCCAAGACAATTGGCTATGATTTAAATAAGGGATTAGTTGATAGTATTGGGATCTTTTGGGAAAACTTTTATTTACTCATTAGAGAAAAAATTTGTTATCTTGATTTACTTATTTTTGTTATTATGATATAGAAAATTGTGGTGGACTTTATGCATTCATAATCTTTGAATTATGGTGTGTGAATCATTTCTGCTTATGTTGAATGTTCTACTATGAGTGATCTATTATTGGAATGGTTTATGCTTTGAATTTGTTGCATCACTATAGTATGATTTATCTGTGAATAAAGATGATTTTGATTCAATATTAGTTGTGGATTATTTTAGTTTTATCATATGAATTTCATTAATTCCTTTAAAACTTTCTAGTTAAAAGCCCCTTCCTTTATTTTCTTTTTGGTTAAAAGCATCTCTAGTTAAAAATTATTCATTGGATATCAAACAAAGGTAGTTGCCACCTTTTAAAATAAGTAGAGAATCAGTCTAAAAACTATATAATTATTGATTCAATTGTGGTTACATTTTTCACCTTAGTGGGCGTGAGAATACAGTTAGGTGATAAATCTATCAAACAACATTAGTGACCTTTTCAAATCCTTCTACACATTATACCAAAGTATCACCTTCTCACTTTAATTTTTTGTTCCATTTTTCACACATGGGAACTTCTTGTTCTGAAATTATCTATTCTCTTATCAATTCATTGTCATTTATTTCTGTAAGAGCTTCTATGCTTCACCTCTCAATATCAACTTGTTCTTTGTAAAATATGCATTCTCCTTCCAATCCTTTGGAATTTTCAAATTAAAGGTATTCCTCCTTATAGTTTCCAATTGCATCTATAGTAAGCTCTTCTCCCTACTTTACACAATACTCAATCCATTCTTCAAGCAAATTCATTTTATGAGGAAGTGTTGTGATAGCATCCACCTACTCCTGTGACATGAGTACTAGATTCTAAGGTAATTTAGTCTGCATCTAACTAGATTGGGTCAAATATTTTATAAAATTCTATAGACTGGCAACCCATTCCTTTAGCTCTCTTCTCTTTTGTTTTATTTTTGTACCCTAGCCACAATTGTATCCATAGTCATCTTCATTTCTTCTAATTCTTTTGTTCGGGATGAATGTCCAACATTGACACTTATTATTTTGTACTCCTTAGGTGTTATTTCATGTATGTTTTTATCTACTACTGGAGTAGCTATATGGAGTGTTCTACCTCCATTTGCATTATTCTATATGACATTTTTTTAGCTCTTTTCCTAGGCTTAGGATTTTCCACTTCATGCATTAAAATTTTGAGATCAAGAGGTACTAATTCAACTTACAATGGGGAAGTTAATTCTCTAATTAACAAATCAGGCATATCTTCATTATATCTTGCCTCTATAAAATTTCTTTTTTCCTAGTTTTTAGTATGTTTGGGAACTTCTCTTACATATTTAGCATTATCTTTCATATCGTCCAAAACTGCAACATCTTCAACATTTAGTGGCATGGATTATTGATTACCAAGATTCAACACTATATCTTCAGTTTCAATTCTTGTATTTTCCTCTCTAGCCAGTTGTACAACATCAGTTCCTAGGACATCACCTTCTTCATATCCTATCACATCGCGATTCTCTTTCTCTCTGATCCCATCACCTAAAGTTTGTGAAGGTTATTTATCTTCAATTTCAACCTGGTCCTCTTTTGACTTTTCTAAAACCTATAGTTGTTAAACATCATTCTGATCATTCCTAAGCAAGGGCTGGGAATCAAAGGTATCTTCAATAACAATATTATCAATAGGAATCTATCCTACAATCTCCTCTGTTTCCTTTTCAAGAACTTCAGGGTTCCCCTCTTCTGAGGTGAGTGTTTCTCTTATGAATTCTTCTTCTTCAAAATTCATAGGAATTGCCCATGTATCTGGAATCTCTTCTACCACTGGTTGTACCATGGGATTTTCTTTAGATTTCTTTTCTTTTACTCATTCCCACATGGCGCCCAATTTATCCATTTGTGCTTTAATTAGAGCTTCATCTAGCTCAAAAATTTCATCTAAAATCACAAGAGTATTTCCCAGTGTCTATTTTACTGTGGCCATATTGACTAAAGGGGGAGAAGTAAATAATGTTACAGCTATCTAAGATGCATACCTTGTCTATGCATGTATATTCTCTACCATTCTTATCTCTTCATCAGTTGTAGGACCAGTCTTTGGCTTTGTTATGGAAGAAGATGTCCCTTTTGGTTTCACTTATGTTCAAACCTTACTTGGTTTGGCTTCTTTACATTGACTAGCTAGTTTTAATGAAACTCCTTGGCTTGAAGCCTTAGGGGTTCATTCTTCAATATGTATAGAAGCACACCCTTTACCATCTTTTCACTTTTTCTTAGCAGGATCCTCATGCTCAATCTCATTTTCTTCCCTTTTCTTCTTCTTTGTATCAAGTGAGTATGTAGGCCTTATTCCAATTTTTCTTAAAGCTTTACAGAAATCATTTATCCATTTTTGAGTCTACATTAAAACTAGTTCAGAGAATTCTTCAACAGATGTCATTTCTCTACTTTCATAATTTGGATCTAGGATGGGTTCATCAAAAACTTTGTTTTCATTATAAATCGGATTCAAGACTTCACCATCATCTTCCTCCAATTGATCTAGAATTTCATGAATCCTAAGAATCCATGCAAATTGTAATGATAACCTTTCATATTTTCTATTCCTTACTTTGTATTCATCATCACAATTGAGGTAGTAATCTTCTAAATGGAAAAAATGAGAACCTTTACCAACTATACACTTGACAATATTCCCTTCTAGGAAATAATTCTTTCTTTGGAGTGGAAAATAGTATAGCTTTTATGTCTTTAACTCCTCTTCACACAAATTAGTTGCCTTACTTGCATTGCATTGTAGTTCCCCATTATAATAGGAAAATTGAGAGAAACTTTCTTATGTGTCGAACTATAAAGAGCTTGGGACGACTTCAACTATCTTACCAATTCCAAAAATACTAACTTGTTTATAGGGTATCTGGGCAACATGAAAGTATATCCTTCAAACCCTTCCACCTTGATATAGGTGAAAGTGGGAAATTGAATGTACCAACCTCCAACCTATGTAATATTTTTTTATGCTTCCAAAGATAATATTTTAGCTTTATTTCCTTCCATTATTCTCAGCATCTTCATAGAAAACACATCATTAACTCTCTAATAATGCTCCTTGTATTCATGAATGGTAATTTGGGGTAAATGAGATATATTAGATGATTTCCTACTTCTTTTTCTAGCGTACTGACTCTATTCAACCCTTGCTTGTTTTCCCTTAAGGCGTATGGATATATCACATATAAGAACATATAAAAACATATTGACTTTGGAAATACCTTTATCTATTCATAAAATTTGGTGCTTATAAAACCTCCCCAATGAATTTGCATAGGGTCTTCCATTAATTTGACTATGATTACAAAGATCCATGGTTCAAGCTTACTGGCATCTCATAGTCCAACTATCTTGCTTAGCATGGTTATAATATCTTGAACATTTGGGTTGAACATAAATGTTAGAATTGGCTTGGTTTGTTTTGTAATTTAATCCTAACACCATTGAGTACTCATAATTCTTTGGTTTTTTTCTTTGGCACTTAGGTGGATTTTATCCTTCATCTTTATAGCTATCGGGTTCATCTGAGTAAATGTGAGAAGCCCAAATATACATAAAATTCCTTTGTCAAAAAGATCTACATAGATTCTTCCTTCTTTCTCAATGACTCTTTTGTTTGAGTTGTAGTAGTTTAAACATTCCATAAATAGTTCAGGGGCCTCCCTTGCTAGCAAAAACCCTCCTACTAAATATAACACACTTTCTATAACATTCCTTGTACATTGAGAGGCATTTTATGGTCTAGCCCATGCAAGGAATTTGACATTAGAGAGCCATCCAAAATGAGTATAATTAGCTATCCCACTAATTGGTCCAATTTGTGAAGTACAATATTTGAATTCGTATTTTGGTCTTGCTTTAGAAGTACTCATTTTAGCTGATGTGTTTTGTATTTTCAGATATGTGCTTTGTGTGCGTGTTAGGGGTAAATTTAATCATTTTTCTTTAACAACTCATAAAAATTTCAACTCGCCATTTGGTTCAATTTACGTCAAAATAATCACATTTCAGTAATTAAAGGAAATATCATAATCTCGAGACTTACATGCTTAAAATGGTTAACAAATTTTTTGTTATTCAAGACATACCTGGTTTTGTTGATGATTAAAATATTTTATATTGCAACTTTGAAACCCTTGATAGTTGTGTTCTTAGTTTCTTGAAATTTACCTTTCCTTGTGCACCATAATATTAGTCTCGTTCATTCAATGTCCTTTACAAATTTGTAGTATAGTGTGAGGTTAAGTGTTATAAAAGCAACTACATGATCAAGGTGTTGCCAAGTATGTGTGTGTAGTTCACCACCTTCATTAATTACCTATTACAATGCATTAGTTTCTTGAATAAAGGTGCAATCATGGCTGATTAGGGCTCAAATTATGAACACCTTGGTTTCTACATAGGCCCACCACTAAAGAAGAAGACAGTGTGGAAAGCTTACATGGAACTCTTGTGTCACTTTTATTTAAACGAGGAAAGACTTTTGGGTATGTGATCATTGATGATCACTGGGATTGACAACCTTTGAGTACAAAACCTTGGAGATATTTCTGGGAATCATGACACTTATGTCCAAGCTTAGAAAAACAAGAGTAGAGAGAGGAACCAGGAACCGGGCTCAAGCAAGATCAAAAGTGATTCAAACATTTTGTAATTGAACCTCTAATTTCTGGCCTCCAGCTAAAGAAAAAGAAAGGCAACCATCAAGCTAGTTGATGAAGAAAAGAACATGAACACCAGGATGGGTCATTTGGGTGGTGACTTACCAGGTGGGACTAGGACCAATCAAAGATACAACATCCTTGACACAACTGCAATAACTCCGGGACTCCAATTTCCAATAAATTAAATTAATAAAACTTCATAGAACAACCAAAACACATAATCTAGGGAAGAACAAGGACCTTAAGCAAATACCAAGAAGATTGAAATAAAACTTACATTTTACCAACTCCCCCAAAACACACCAAAGCAAGTGAAAGTAAGAGGAAAGAAAGAGGCAGCAAAAAAAGGGGATCCACATTTTTCCAAGGAGAAAAATGGGTTGTATTGTGATACCAAACAATAACAAGCAACCAAAAAGACTAAAGTAAACAATATAACGTCAATTCAGACCTAATAACCATGCTTCAAATTTTTTTAGTCTTCTAATTATAAACAATTAGATCCTTATTCTGAATTTTTGACTTCACTTTAGCTACAAAAAAAATAAAAATTAATGAGCTCACACATGTGCAATTGATTTAATCTGCTACGGTAAAATTAGAGAATAGCAATTATTTGCATTGACCTACATAATTTGGAAATCACCTTTTAAGCCAACCATGGTTAGGCCTTATTGCTAGTCGAGTGTCCATAGCCCTAGAAAGGTTATCTCTTTAATTCCCCAAAACATAGCTCTACTTCCAGTCAAGCATTCATAGCTCCAGTAGAGATATTTGGATAGCCTAAAGAGTTGATCCCTTTTTCTTATATTTATTTTATAGCTCATTTAAACTTACAAGCAATGAAGCCCACTATTAGGTTGGGAATTATAGTGGTAGCAAAGGTAGCCTTTTTATTTTTAACTGAATGCAAATATCCACTATCCCAAATTTTAGTAGAATGATTTAAAATATGGGTGTTTTTAGGTCAACATCAACTGAATGATTTATGCTAGCTAGAGTAAAAACAAACTAAGAAATTCCTCAATCATTTATAGCTAAAGAACTACTTCCGATCATAACATGGATTAAATTTCCAAAATTGACATTCTATTATTCTATTCACCTTTAAAGTTTCCAACTATTGTATAACCTAACAATCCAAACCCTGAATAAAAGAAAAAAAAAGCAACAAATGACTATTTACAAAAAAAAAACTATTTACAAAGCTAGCTCAAGAACTAGCAACCAACACTATGTCTAGAACTAATGCTTCAGGAATTTCCCATTGATAGGAAATGGGACATTTTCTCCAGTCAAAGTCTTGATTCTATAAGTACTATCTCCTAAAATTTTAGAAACTTGGTAATGACCTATCCATAACTTGTCAAACTTACCATGCTCACCTTTACACTGATGGGCTTTGTCCCAATATACGACTAAGTTAGATATTTTAAAGGTTTTTAATCTATCCCTTTTGTCAAACCATCTCTTTACCATAGATTGATGCCTAGCAAAATGATCTATAGCTTAGGTACATTTTTAATCTAAGTGTATTAATTGCAACAATTGAGCTTTAGTCTGATCATCTAATCCAATGTATTCTTGAGAAAATTTTCAAGTAGGGATTTTAAAATCTATTGGCAATACAAGGTCTACCCCATAAACTAGGTGGTAAGGAGAATTTCCCAATGTGTATTTAATCCTAGTATGATCTATCCAAAGGGAAAATTTCAACAAAGCATGCCATTCTCTAAGATTTTTTTCAACGAATTTCTTAATTATATCCAACAATTTTTTTTTCAATGATTCTGCTAATTCTTTTCCCTGTGGATAATAGTTAGATGATAATTTCAATGTTATATCATATTCAAATTCCCAATTAGAAAAATTTAACAAGGAAAAGGTAGGGCCATTATCACATAGCAGCACATATGGTACTCCAAACCTCGTAATAAGTTTTTCTTCCAAAAATTTGATTACCACCTTTGTGGTGCATTGTTTGCTAGGACGTGCTTCAGTCCATTTGGTGCAATAATTTTTAGTAGTTAATATGAACCTATGACCTATGAATGATGGGGAATTGATAGTGCCAATGAAATCTAGTCCCCATTGTGAAAAAGGATTCATTTCCATCACTGGTTGTAATGGTTGAACATTAAATATTCCTTTATTTTCCATAGTTTGACATGTGTAACAATGTTTTGCATGCTCATACATATCTTTAAAAATCATTGGCCAATAATAACCAGCTCTCAAGATGAGGTGTTCAGTAGCCAAAGGAACTCCATGAGTTGTTCCAAACTTATCGTGTAATTACCATAAAACTTAATCTACTTCCATCTTATTCAAACATCTTAGATAAATTTCTTCATGATTTCTTTTGAATAGAGCCCCCCCTTTAATCATGTAACTTTGAGAATTTATCTTGAGGGCTCTTCTCTGATTTCTTTGCATATGATCTAAGAAAGTATGAATGAATAAATAATGCCATACATCTGAATACTAGTCTTCTTGGTCTTTTACATATAGAGTATACTGCTAGCTAGAGATTTGTAGATCAATCTTGACAATAGATTTGACTAGTGCTTGTCCTTGAACCAGCTTCATGGGTATAATTTCTAAATTCAACTCTTATAAAATTATAACCCATTTAGCTCTCTTTTCACTGATCTCACTCTTTGTTAACAATATTTTCACTATAACATCTGGGACAATAGTCTTGACTATACTTCTGAGGATGTAATTTCTGAATTTTCATACTACTTGAACCAAAGAAAAGGATTGTTTTTCAACATCTTTGTATCTTAGCTCCACTTCTTTAAATGGAGCACTCATAAAAGAAATTGGATTCTCTTCTTTGTTCTCACCCCTTTGTGTTAGTACTATTGCACAAGTATGAACAAAAGAAAAAGAGTAAATGTAAAAAGGTTTAACATAATTTGAACTTACTAGCATCGATGCTTTTGTAATTGTAGCTTTCGTATTCTTGAGGGAAAGTTTAGATTCAATTTTCCACTCTATTTTTGTATCTTTCTTCAACATATCATTGAGTGATTTTACTATCTTGGTAAATCTGATGATAAATTTCTAGATGAAATTGATCTTACCAAAATATGATTTCAATTATTTCTTACTTCTCGAGGGTTGCAACCTAATCAATGAACTTACTCTATCTAGATCTATTGAAATACCTCTTTCAGAAATAATGTGTCCCAACATTTTACCTTCAGTCACCTCGAAAATGCATTTCTTAGGATTCAACAAAATTGCATAAGTTTCACACTGTTTCAATATTGCTCTAAGGTCTCAAACATGATCTCCTCTATTCTTTGAAAATACTGTGAGGTCATCCATATAAATCATAATACATTTTTCTATAAACTCTTGAAAAGCATAATCCATAGCTCTTTGGAATGTAGCTTTGGCATTTATCAATCAAAATGGTATCCTTCTGTAAGTGCAATTTCCCCACTTCATGGTGACTGCTATCTTCATCTAATCCTCCTTCACTACCATTACATGATTTTATACAAATAATTCATCCAAAAAGGACATCATCTTTGAACCATTAACGATTTGTATCACTTCTTCCAATGAAGGTAGTGGATAATTGTCTTTTTCAGAAGCCCTATTAAGATTCTAGAAATCTACACATAACCGTATGTCTCCATTATTCTTCCCGATGGGCACTAAGTTTTCCACCCAAGTAGGATGTCTAATAGGAAATAGTATTCAAGTTGAGAGAAGCTTTTGGACTTCCTTTTGGATTAGTGGTTCTAAGAGTGCATTTATTGGTCACTACTTCTATTAGAAAGGCTTTGCATCAAGCTTTAGCGATATTTTATGAGTGATGATAGAAGTATCATAAGTTTTCAAATATTTTTACGTCCATGCTATAACCTTCCAATATTCTTTGAGTGTCCGAGTGATATTTCTTCTTTCTTCTTTAGTATAGACCTTTCCTATAAGCGTGTTCTAAGGATCTTCTTTATTATGCAAACTATACAATTCAAACTACCCTCCATCACTTTGGGGCAATTCTTTCTATCAAACTATTTGATCTATATCAAATAGTCACTCCAACTCAATTATCCCTTCAAAATACTATTATCTTTAGCTTGAGCTAATTATTCATCTTGAATCTCACCATTAGGGTGATCTACTTCTTCAATTATTTGTGCTTCGAAGATACCGGAGTTAGTGATAAATTCCAATAGATGTCGATCGTCTTCGAACACCTACAAATTTTTAACATTATCGAGAATCGAAGGTAACTGCACCAACTTAGCTATAAATCTTCTCAAATCTGAAGCATCTAAAGGTTCTAGAGCATTAGCAGTAGTGGCCAAAGCATCGGCTTTTTGATTAAATCTTTGTGGGATGTGAGTAATTTTGAAAGTATCAAAATCTTTGATTAAATCCCACACTCTGTGTTAGGAGCTAGAAAATTTCTTGTAATGAAAAATGTACTAATTTCAAACTTGTTTGACTACCAATTCTAAATCACCAAACACCTTAAGAATCTTGACTTTATTTTTTATTATGAGCATCAAACCATGAATGAGGGATTTGTATTCTTCCACATTGTTAGTACATTGAAATTGCAATTTATAAGTAGCAAGAAAATATTTACCTTGCGAATTGATAAGATCAATTCCAATTCCAATTCCTTGTTTCAGTTTAGATCCATCAAACCTAAGGATTCAGGCTTGATCATTAGTAGTTGCAAACTTAGCATTCTTAAGAGTTATCAAATTAATTTTTTTAGTCTGTGTAACCTATGCTTTATCTCCATGTAGTTTTGGTTCACACCTTTTGATCTTAGTATGTTCTAGATAGTGTTAACCTTCAATTTTGTGAATGATTTCCAAGCACATCATGCAACTATCCTCTAAATGTGCAGAATTGTGTAACTTGCAACAATTTTGCAACATAAAACTTTTTAGGGAATCTTTAATTTTCTTGCTCTTTCAAACTTTTGTAACAATGTTCTTCAAAAATTTATCATAAAAACCATTTTCTTCTTCAAAAGAATCATAATCTAACTCAATTAAAACATTTTTCCCAAGATTTATCTAATTATGCTCTTCAACATTACACATGAATATTTCTTCTATTTTGACTCTTGAGCTTCGAGTTCTATAAACTCTTGGTTCTGCATCAATATATAAAATTTAAATTTTCTGATTGTTATGAGTGATCACGTATTTCATACATGGTTCCCTCTCAATTCTGATTTGACTAGGAACTCATTTCCATGGCAACCACATATGTGAGAAATTTGTGGTGATGTATCTATTCAAAAAAATTGACCAATCCCTACTCAATAGCATACGATTAGTGTCAACTATCTCAACAACCTGAATATTTATATAATACTGAATTCTGGGATCTGATGCTAGCTACATGTGAATATTAGTTAACTCTTTGACCACATTTACTTTAGTTTCTTCAAGTTGAGTAACTTTCTTAAAGGAACTCACTGGAGTTAACCCTAGTCTTAGACATATGTACAAAGGCATCACATTAGTAGACGCTCTAGAATCTACTAAACAATTATGATTTTTTTTACCAAATATCCATAGTGTGAGCAAGAATTGCATGGATTCTATTTTTCCTTTATAAAAGGATGCTTGCACATCCACCATGGGAACAATGTTATTGTCTTTTTCATTAATGGGGTTATCCTTCACCTAAGACTCTCTAAATTTTCCATCTTTTGGAAGTTCTAAAGTATGAACCAGAAAGCTTTTTGGATCACAAGTGTTTTGAGAAATTATGATAAAAAAAGGTTATTTTTTACCTTTTTTATCTCTTCTATTAAATAATTAGTCAAATTGATTTGATCAATGAAATCTACCTTTTACCTTCGTGAAAAATTTGATAAATTATATCGAGAGGTCACCTTAGGTAACCCTAAAGTGTTATTTGATTTATCATTTGATGGAGTATTAAAGTTGTTGGGTGGAATTGAAATGGTCAATGACCCATTGAATTTATTTCCATCATGTGTGTTGCTTCTTAGGTTATGATTATGCCCTTTCTAATATTGTTGAAAAGCATAAATTTCATCAACTTCATCCTGAGGTTCATTTTCATCTTGATAAGGAAACATATAAGTTTCTAAATTCATAGCTAAACTATCTACTTCATATCCATGAGTATGTCTCCTGACAACAACAAGCGACTCAACACACTTGTAACTTTCAAGAACCAAAGAAGAATCATATCCCACTAGAACTAATTTATTTCCCTTAAGAGGATGAGAGTCACACAGTTCATTGTAGTGTGTAGAACCAAAAAATATATGAAGTAGTTTTAAACTATGGATAGTCCACTTCAGAATGAGCATTTGTGTCATGAATTCTACACCATTTATTCATCGCAAGGTCAAATAAATTCACCTTTGATGTGGTTCTATCATCAAAGGGATTAGTGTTATATAAAGGTGTGGATACTCCATTATTTGGCTGTGTTCCAAGGTCTAGGTGGTATGTGAGCATTGTATGCTTGACTTTGTGAATTTTAATTGTTATTCTGAGAATAGAAATTTGATTTCATAATTGTGTAACCTCTATGGTGAACATTTTGAGTTGAGCTATGATTTCTCTAATTTCTTCCTTATCATCTGGAATTTTAACACTTTGACTCTCTTGAGCTTGTGAGAAAAAATATTTTTTGTTAGGATGCAACTGGGTATGTGAAAGATCATCATGAAAAAAATAGGCCCTTAACTGGCGATGAAAATTCAGAAAGTCAAAGTTAGGCAACTTGATGTAAAAATTTGAATAATTTATCTCTATTATTTTAAAAATACATAAGAATAGAATCTGTAGAAATTGAATGTAGTTTCTAAACTACTAGGTTTTTTTTTTTTTAATCTATTTGGTGAAAATTTGAAATTTCAATGCAGTATTACTTAAATTTCAGGGAAAAAATAAGAAATAGGTGTTTTTCTGACCACCCTAACCACAATAAAATGATAATATTTTTTTATAATATTTTATATATAAGTAGAGGACTCATGTCTCGATGTGATGCATATTTTTTTGTAATTTTTTTCCCAGTAAATAATTAATTATGATTTTTTTATTACAAATTTTAGAAAATATAAAAACTCATATGTCTAACCACCTTAACTTGGTCAAAGCTTCATGAAATTCATTTTTTTTTAATTCTATAGTATGCAAAGCATAGAATGTGACACATGTTTCAGATTCAAAAACTATGATACCGTTTGAAAGCTATAGATGTTTTTCAATCAACCTATCAATCAGAACTTTAGTCATAATTCAATTAGAAAATTAATAATCATAATTTATTAAATTCAAAGTAAATCATAATTTATATTGGTCAAAATTTGAGAATCTCCTTTAAAAACCCTTTTCGTTTCATCAATTTTGGGTAAAAAAAAGTCGTCAGCCACATGGGCCATCATATCACTTACATATCACCACTTTTTGGTTCATCGTGATCCTGCACATACCCAACTCTGTGATAGCTAGACCAAGGTGAGGGAGTAAAGCTTGATTATTTCCTGGTTGAGAGAGTATTATGAGGAAACGTTCCATTCTGGACCACTGAAGAAAAATAATTAGGAGTCATGAGATGATTTAACAAGGCTCCATTTTCATTCAAAATAGGATAATTATTCAATTTGTTTCTTCCATTTACTGACGATCCACTTTCAAGATGTTTCATTTCTAGACTAATGCTTACAAATTCAACATAAACTTTTGATAAGGTAGTGGGAGGATTTTCCCTTCTTTTCACAAACATAGTAGTTAAAGGATCTACTACTATATAATAAACCCCAATGATAGATAAATTATCCACTACATAAGGGGCATGTAGCCTAGAATAGACCTTCTGAAACCTATTATTAAAATTAGTTATAGGTTCACCATTGAAACTCTTGATTTGAGCGAATTGATGATATAACAAGGTTGAATCAATAAGTGTTCTAAATCTGGTCAAAAATTGATTTTCCAAATCTTGCCAAGATCTAATAGAAATATGTGGTAGGTTGATGCACCATTAGTAGACTTCATCACTTAAAGTGTAAGGGAAAAATCTACATACAAAATCCTTATGTTGTATTCTTAATCTGAAACATGTATTCTTAAAGATACTGATGTGTTCTTCCACATCCTTATAAAGATAATATTTAGGACATAATTTGTTAGGATTATTCAGAAGATCATTATATACAAAAAATTGGATCAATGAAGCTATGTTAAATAAATCCATCACTATGGGAGGTAGTGGTGGTATAATAGTAGTTGTATTTTATGAATTTTCGCTTACATTTCTAGACTTTTGAGGTCTAGATGACATTCGACATCTAAGCTCGACTAAAGTCACATGAGGATCACCAGACTGACATCTAGTGACTCTATGGAAATCTAGTTTCAAACCCGATGAAACGAAAAAGAACAACAAAGATTCCCTCCTTCTAGTGCTAGTTCATGTTGATGACAATGTTACTTGCAACAACAATGTAGATAAAGTCCTCGCAATAAAACTGTGAAGAACCTATCGTTACTTGAAAGACTAAACCAAGGTAACTGAAAGGTTGACTTAGCTTAATCCCAAGGCTCTAGCAGTCAAGTCTTGACCATACTACATTCACTTCAGGGTATGATGTGATATTTTTGTTAATCTCAAGGGGTCTATGGTTGTTATTTGTTCTTAAATGAATCTTAGGTATCAAATGGAAGATGTTAATTTTGATCATTAAACAATTTCATGAAATCAACAAATTTACAATAATATTTCATGAACATAAAATAATTTTGTTATCACTTAAGTAGATTTATCTTTAATAATTCAACAATTTTATAGAAACAAAATATTTTCAATAAATTTTCATTCATTCCCCAAGAATTAATCAAATCAAATCAAACCACTTTATACTTCACAAGATTACTTCATAGTTAGGCATAAAAGGGTGTGAGCATTTAAAGAAGGGGGTTTAGTTTGGACATCAAATATGTTTTGTATGCACCCTGGGAAGGTGCATGAAGATGGGTAGCCAATTTGTGGACAACTTTTTTTAAATTTTTTGAAAACCCATAACGTGAGCACATTATAGTAAAACACACTCACATTATGGCTTGATAATGACCGAGCCTAGGATAGGTCATAATCAGGCCATAATGTGAGCGTGTTATAATGCGCTAACATTATGGTTTAAATTTCAAAAACTGTGTGCATTTTGAGTTCAAAAAAAAATTTCTAAAATGCAAGCGCATTATAACACGCTCGCATTTTGGTGTACATTGAAAAAAAAATCTTCTCTTTTTCTTGTCTCTTTCTTCTTTTTATCTTTCAGGAAAACTATATACATAAAATAAAAATTTAATTATAAGTTGGAATTTACATATGGAAATTTAATCTCTTATACTTTAAGTTATATTTCATGTATATACTTCCAGGATGTTTGAGAGTGGTTTCAAATCTCTAGGAGTTATAATGCAAATCCTAGTTTTTAGAAGATCTTAAAAATTTCAGACTTAGTCAAATTTCAGTAATCAGTGTGTCAAATTTTAGTAATCAGGAGGTCAAATTTTAGTAGTCAAAAATTTGTATCATCTATCTCTCTCACTCTCTCCTTCTATCTACTCTCTATCTCTCCACTCCCTCTCTCTCTCCCTTCCTCTCTCTCCTCTCTCTCTCTCTATATCCCCATCCCTCTCTTTCTCTCTCGTTGTCTCCTCTGTATCTCCCCACTATATATATCCCTACCTCTCACTCCCTCCTCTCTAAATCACCATCATCTCTCTATCCCACTTTCCCTCCTTCCCTCTCTCTATCTCACCTATCCATTTCTATCTCTCCCTCCCTCCAAGATCGCTCTCTCTCCTTATCTCTCTTTCTCATTCTCTCCTTACCTCTCAACTCTCTATCTCTCCATTCTCTCTCCATATCACTCTCCCTCCTTCCATGTCTCCCTCCTATCCCTCCCTCTCTCCTTCCCTCTCTACCTACCTCTCCCTCCACTACCTACCACTCTCTCTACCTCTCTCTCTCCCTCCCCCCAATTTCTCTCTTACTCTCTCCTTCCCTCTCTACTCTCTACTCTCTATCTATCCCCCTTCCCTCTCTACTCTCTTTCTCTCTCCCCCTTCATCCCTCCCCTCATTTTATCTCCTCTCACTCTCTCTCCCTAACACACACACTCACCTCTATCTCCTCCTTTCCTCTCCTTCCATCCCTCCACTCTCTACTTCTCTCTATCTATCATCTCTCTCTACATCAACTTCCCTCTCTATTTATCTTTATCTCCCCTCTCCCTCTCTTTACCCACCTCTCCCTCCATAACTTGATATCTCAATTGTGTCTCCTCCCTACCTATTTCCCTCTCAACTCTCTATCTCCCCTCTCCCTCCCACTACCTCTCTCTCTAACCCCCCTATCTCTCTCTTGCACACACACACACACACACACACACACACACACACACACACACACACACACACACACACACACACACACACACACACACACACTCACACACTCACCTCTATCTCCTCCCTACCTACCCTCCCTCCCCTCTCTACTTCTCTCTATCTCTCCTCTATCTACATCTCCTTCCCTCTACCTATATGTATCTCCCCTCTCCCTCTATTTACCTACCTCTCCCTTTCTCACTCTATATCTCACCTATGTTTCCCTAACTACCTAGGGTTGAGGGTTTAATGTATAGGGTAGAGCGTAGAGGGTAGAGGGTTTAATTTTTGAGGGTTGAGGGTTTAAGGTTGATGGCAGAGGGTATAAGGGTTGAGGGATTAGGGTTTAAGGGTTGAGGGTTGAGGGTTGAGTGTTTAGGATTGAGGGTAGAAGGTAGAGGGTTCAAGGTTTAGGGTTTAAGGGTTGAGGTTTCAACTTAGGGTAGAGACTTTACTTGAGTTTAAGGGTTTAAAGGTTAAGGGTTGAGGGTATAGGGTTAAGGGATTAGGGTAGAGAGGTAGGGATGGAGGAAGGAGATATGGAGGGAGAAATGAGATAGAGAGAATTAGAGAAGAGAAGGGAGGGACATAGATAGATGAGAGTTAAGTATCCAATGTATAGGCTAAAGGGTTAAGGGTAGAGGGGAGAGAGATAGAGGGAGTGAGTGAGTGAGAGAGAGACCTGAGAGAGGGGGTAGGAGGGAGAGAATTGAGAGAGAGAGGGAGGGAGTGGGAGAGAGATAAAGGGAGGGAGGGTTAAGGTTTTAGGGTTTAAGGTTAAGCATAGAGGGGAGAGAGATAGAGTGAGTGAATGAGAGAGATAGAGAGACCTAAGAGGGGGAGAGGAGGTAGGAGGGAGAGAGTGGGAGAGAGATAGAGGGAGGGAGGGTTATGGGTAGAGGGTAGAGGGTAGAGAGTTTAAGGGTTTAGGGTAAAGGGTAGAGGGTTAAGGGTTTAAGAGTTTAGGGTTTAAGGGTTAAGGGTATAGGGTAGAGGGTTTAGAGTATAGGGGAGAGAGATAGATGGAGTGAGTCAGAGAGAGATACTTGAGAGAGGGATAGGAGGTAGAAGGGAGAGACATGAGAGAGAGGGAGGGAGTGGGAGAGAGATAGAGGGAGGTAGTGTTAAGGGTAGAGGGTAGAAGGTTTAAGGTTTAGGCTTAAGGGTAGAGAGAAGAGAGATAGAGGGATTACTTGAAAGAAAGAGAGAGAGACCTGAGAGAGGGAGAGGGAATATGAGGGAGAGGGTTGAGAGACATAGGGGGGAGGGAGGGAGTGGGAGAGAGACAGAGGGAGGGAGGGTTAAGGGTAGAGGGTAGAGGGTTTAAGGGAGACGGGGTATGAGGGAGATATTTGAGAGAGAGAGGGGGAGTGGGAGAGAGATATAGGGTAGAGTGTTAAGAGTAGAGGGTAGAGGGTTTAAGGGTTTAAGGGTTTAAGGGTTAAGGGTAGAGGGTTGAGGGTTGAGGGTAGAGGGGAGAGATATAGGAGTGTGTGAGAGAGAGATAGAGAACTGAGAGAGGGAGAGTGGGTAGGAGGGAGATAATTGAGAGAGAGATAGAGAGATATGTAGGGAGTGGGAGAGAGATAGAGGGTAGAGGGTAGAGGGTTTAAGGGTTAAGGTTTTATGGTTTAGTTTTAAGGGTAGAGGGGAGAGATAGAGGGAGTGAGTGAGAGAGAGGGAGGGAGTGGGATAGAGATAGAGGGTAGAGAGTATAGGGTAGAGGGTTAAGGGTATAAGGGAGAGAGATAGGAGTGAGTGAGTGAGAGAAAGACTTGAGAGAGGGAGAGGGGGTAGGAGGGAGAGACTTGAGAGAGAGAGAGGGAGGGAGTTGGAGACAGATAGAGGGTAGAGGGTAGAGGTTTTAAGGGTTTAGAGTTTAAGGGTCAAGGGTTTAGGGTTAACAATAGAGGGTAGATAGGTAGAGGGAGTGAGAGAGAGATACCTAAGAGAGCGAGAGGTGGTAGGATGGACAGAATTGAGAGAGAGAGATAGAGGGTAGAGGGCTAAGGGTAGAGGGTAGAGTGTTTAAGGGTTTAGGGTTTAAGGGTTAAGGGTTTAGGGTTTAAGGGTTAAGGGTTTAGGGTTTAGAGTTAAGGGTAGAGGGGAGAGAGATAGAGGGAGTGAGTGAGAGAGATAGAGTGAGGGAGGGAGTGGGAGAGAGATAGAGGAAAGAGGGTTAAGGGTTAAGGGTAGAAGGTAGAAGGTTAAGGGTTAAGGGTAGAGGGGAGAGAGATAAAAGGAGTGAGTGAGTGGGAAAGAGACTTGAGAGAGGGAGAGGGGGTATGAGGGAGAGACTTGAGAGAGAGATAGGGAGTGAGGGAGTGGGATAAAAATAGAGGATATAGGGTTAAGGTTATATGGTAGAGGGTTTAAGGGATAATGTTTTAGGGTTTAGGTTTAAGGGTAGAGGGGAGAGAGATAGAGGGAGTGAGTGAGTGAGAGATACTTGAGTGGGGATGAGGGGATAGGAGGTAGAGTCTTGAGAGCGAGATATGGGGTATGAGGGAGATTCTACCCTTAAAAAATATACCCTCTATCTCTCTCCAACTCCCTCCTACCCCCTCTCCCTCTCTTAGGTATCTCTCTCTCTCTCTCAGTCACTCCCTCTATCTCTCTCCCCTCTATGCTTAACCCTAAACCTTAAAACCTTAATCGTTAAACCCTCTACCCTCTACCCTTAACCCTCCCTTCCTCTCTCTCTCAATTCCCTCCCTCCAACTATCTCTCCCTCTCTTAGGTCTCTATCTCTCACTCACTCACTCCCTCTATCTCTGTCCCCTCTACCCTTAACCCTTAACCCTTAATTCTCTACCCTTAACCCTTAAACCCTTAAACCCTTTACCCTTTACCCTTAACCCTAAATCTTAAACCCTTAACCCTTAATCCTTAAACCATAAATCCTCTACCCTATACCATTAACCCTCCCTCCCTCTATCTCTCTCCCACTCCCTCCCTCCCTAGAGAGAGATAGATAGAGGGAGCAAGAGAGAGTGGTAGGTATTGATTGAGAAAGAGATATGTAGAAAGAGGGAGAGGGTAAATAGAGACAATTAGAGAGGGTAGGAGAGAGGGAGGGAGAGAGGTGTGAGATGTATAGATATAGAAAAAAGGTTATAGTTTGAGGTTATAGGGTTAAGGGATTAGGGTGGAGCTATAGGGTTGATGATTTAGAGTATTGGGTTGAGGGTATAGGGTTGAGGGTAGAGAATATTGGATCTCTACCCTCAACCCAATATCCTCTACCCTCAACCCTTAAACCCTTAACCCTTAAACCCAATAAAACTCTCTAACCTAATCCCTAAACCCTAAGAGGGAGTGGGAGAGAGAGGGAGTGATGGAGAGGTAGTGGGAGGGAGATAAAGAGAGATAGATAGAGGGAGCGAGAGATTGGTAGGGATTGATTAAGCAAGAGGTACATAGAAAGAGGGAGAGGGTAGATAGAGACAATTAGAGAGGGTAAGAGAGAGGGAGGGATAAAAAGGTGAGATGTATAGATAGAGAGAAAGGGATAGGGGTTGAGGTTATAAGGTTTAGGGATTATGGTGGAGGACCTATAGGGTTGATGATTTAGGGTATTGGGTTGAGGGATTAGGGTTGAGGGTAGAAGGTTTAAGGGTTTAGGGTTAAATGGTTTATGGTTGAGGGTTTATGGTTCAAGTTAGAGGGTAGAGGGTATAGGTTTGAGGGTATATGGTTGAAGGATTAGGTTGAGGGTCCAATGCAAAGGGTATATGGTATAGAGGAAAAGGGTTAAGGTTTTAGGGGTTGAGGGTTGAGAGATTAAGGCTTGAGGGTTGAAAATTGAGGGTTAAGGGTTTAATGTATGGGGTAGATGGTAGAGGGTAGAGGGTTTAAGGGTTTAGGGTTTAAGGTTTGAGGGTTGAGGGTTTAAGGTTGAGGGTAGAGGATTGAGGGTATAGGGTTGAGGGTCAAATTTATAGGTTATAGTATATAGGATATAGGGGTTGAGGGATTAGGGTTTAAGGGTTGAGAGTTGAAGCTAGCGGCTAGAGGCTAGAGGCTAGAGGGTTTAAGGGTTGAGGGATTAAGGGTTGAGGAATTGAGGGCTTAGGGTAGAGGGTTTAGGGTTGAGGGTAGATTTTTTAGGGTTTAGGGTTTATGGTATAGGTTTGAGGGTATATAGTTGAGGAATTAGTGTTGAGGGTCAAATGTATAGAGTAGAGGGTATAGGGGTTAAGGGTTAAAGGTTGAAGGGTTGAGGGTTGATGGATTAAGGGATGAGGGTTGAGAATTGAGGGTTGAGGGTTTAATGTATATGGTAGAGGGATTAAGGGTTTATAGTTTAAGGGTTGAGGGTTGAGGGTTTAAGGTTGAGATTACAAGGTTGAGGGTATAGGGTTGAGGGATTAGGGTTGAGGGATTAGGGTTGAGGGTCCATTATATAGGGTTCAAGGTTGAGAATTGAGGATTGAGGGTTTCATGTATAGGTTAGAGTGTAGAGCGTTTAATGGTTGAGGGTTGAGGGTTTAAGGTAGAGGTTATAGGATTGAGGGTATAGGGTTGATGGATTAGCGTTGAGGGTCCAATTTATATGGTAGAGGGTATAGGATTGAATTGGAAAGCTAGTGGGCCCATTGGCTTGGTAATTCAGTGAAATTGGAAATGTAGTGTCCTATTTGAAAATATGGGTCCAAGAAATAGGGGCCATCTCTCTCTCTCTCTCTCCCTCTCTCTGAAGTCTCTCCCTCCCACCCACTCCCCCTCTCTCAATTATTTCCCTCCCACCCTAACTAGATAATACTCTCTCTCCCATGTCTCTCCCTCATACCCCCTCACCCTCTCTTAGGTCTATCTCTCTCTATCCTAAAACCTAATCACTATATCATATAAAATTAACCTTAAAAATTCAACCCAATACCTTCAACCTTATACCTAATATCCTAAACCCTAATCCCTATACCCTATAAACTTAAACTTATACCTTATACCTTCAACCCTAAACCATAAATGATAAACCCTACACCCTCAACCCTCATCACTATACCCTATACCCTAAACCCTTAACCCTATAATTAAATGCTAAATCCTACATTAAACCTTGTACCCTAAACCATAAACCCTAAACCCTAAACCCTAAACCCTAAAACCTAAACCCAATACCCTCAACCCTATACCCGATATCCTAAACCCTGATCCCTATACCCTATACACTTAACCCTACACCCCCAACCTTGAACACTATACCTCAACCCTCAACCCTATACCTTAAACCCTAAACCTTAAACCATCAACCCTAAACCTAATATCCTCAACTCAATAGCCTCAACTATATACCCAATATCCTAAACCATAATCGATATACCATATACAATTAACCTTATACCATCAACCCTAAACACTATCCCTCAATCGTTAAACCTATACCTTAAACCGTAAACCCTCATCCATCATCCCTGTGCCCTATACCCTCAATTTTATACCTAATATCCTAAACCCTAAACCCTATTCCCTATACACTTAACCCTGTAACCTCAACCCTATACCTTACACACTAAACCTTACACCCTCAACCCAAGTCATAGAGGGATTGAGAAAGAGGGGGAGAGAGGGAATGGGGAGTGAGAGAGAGGTTGGGAGGGAAAGAGGAGATAAAGATAAGTAGAGAGGGAAGGAGAGGTAGAGATACATGAGAGATAAAGAGCAGATAATGAAGGAAAAATGGAGGGAGAGAGAGGGAGGTGAGAGAGAGGCTAGATAGATCACAATAAAGAGAGTGTGGTAGGGAGTGACAGAGGGATATGTGGGTAGATAGGGTTAGGGGAGATAGAGAAAAGTAGAGAGAGATAGAGATATAGGGAAGCAAGGAGGGTGGGCAACAGAGGGGAGGAAGGGAGAGGTAAAGAGGGATATGTGAGATAAAGATAAGTAGAGAGAATGGTGACATATAGAGGAGAGAGTTACATAGAGGGAATGAGAGAATGGTGAGATAGAGGGGAGAGAGTGAGAGAGAAAGAGGGGGAGGGAGGAGTGAGAGAGAGAAAGAAAGGGAGGTAGAGGGAGGGAGAGGAGAGATAGCGAGTAGATAGGGGAAAATTTAGGGAGGGAGACATCTAGTGAGAGAGAGAGAGAGGAATAGGGGAGATAAAGATAATTAGAGAAACAAGGAGAGGTAGAGAGAAGTAGAGAGAATAAGGGAGGGAGAGAAGTGAGATAGAGAGGTTGTAGAGAGAGTGTTAGGGACTGATGGATGGACAAGTAGTTAGAGAGGGATTATGGAGAGGGAGAGTAGAGATGGAAGGAGAGGGAGAGGTATGAAGGGGGGGAGAGGGAGGTGAGAGAGAGGTGAGATAAAGTGAAATAAAGAGAGAGTGGTAGGGAGTGATGGAGGGATATGTAGGTAGAAAGGGATAGGTGAGATAGAGAGAAGTAGAGAGAGATAGAGATAGAGGGAAGGAGAGAGGGTGGGAGAGAGAGGTAAAGAGGGATAGGTGAGATAAAGATATGTAGAGAGATAATGGTGACATATAGAGAAGTAGAGATTTATAAAGAGGGAAAGAGATAATGGTGAGATAAAGAGGAGAGAGTGAGAGAGAGTGTGTGTGTGAGAGAGAGATGGAGGGAGGGAGAGAAGAGATAAAGAGTAGATATGGGAAAAGGTAGGGAAGGAAAAATCTTGTGAGAGAGAGGGGGATAGGAGAGATAAATATAATTAGAGAGGGAAGGAGAGGTAGAGAGAGTAGAGAGGGAATGAGGGAGGGAGGGAGGGAGAGAATCAAGATATAGAGGTGTAGAGAGAGTGTTAGGGAGTGATATATGGAGAGGTAGGTAGAGAGAGATTAGGGAGATAAAGAGTAGAGAGGGAAGGAGAGGGAGAGGTATGGATGGAGAGAGTGGGAGGTGAGATAGAGAGTAACAGAGAGAGAGTGGTAGGTTGTGATGAATGGAGAGATAGGTAGAGAGGGAGAGGGGAGATATAGATAAGTATAGAGGGAGGGAGAGAGGGAGGGAGATGTAGTGATTGAGAGAGTGGTGAGATAGAGGGAAATATAGAGTGGTGGAAGGAGAGGTAGGTAGAGAGAGGAGGAGAGGAGATAAAGATAAGTATATATGGAAGGAGAGATAAAGAGAAGTAGAGAGGGAATGAGGGAGGGAGAGAAAGTTCAGATAGAGAGGTGTAGAGAGATATTGGTAAGGTTTGATGGATGTAGAAGTAGGTAGAGAGAGGGATTGTGAGATAGAGAGTAGATAGGGAAGAAGAGAGGGAGAGATAAGTATGGAGGGAGAGAGATAGGGAGGTGGGAGAGAGGTTAGGTAGAGAGAAATAGAGAGAGTGATAGGGAGTGATGGAGGGAGAGGTAGGTAGGTAGAGAGAGAGAGAGAGAAAGAGAGAGAGAGATTGAGGGAGGGAGATAGAGATAAGTAGAGAGAGAAGGAGGGAGGGAGGGAGAGAGAAGTGAGGTAGAGATAATTAGAGGGAAAAGGAGAGAGAGACAGAGAGATAGAGAGACAAAGATAGTTCTTGAGATCAAGGGAGAGAGTAAAAAAATGGGATGGAGATAGTGAGAGAGAGGTCTAGAGTGTAAGGGATAAAATTGAGTGAGATAGAGAGAGAAATAATTCAATTTGCTGATTACTAAAATTTGACCTCTTGATTACTAAAATTTGACTAAGTCTAAAATTTGTGAGATCTTTCAAAAACTAGAAGAGAGAGAGGAGAGAGAGGGAGGAAGGGAGAGAGAGAGGGAGTGGAGAGATAGAGAGTAGAGAGAAGGAGAGAGTGAGAGAGAAAGATGATACAACTTGCTAACTACTAAAATTTGACCGTCTGATTACTGAAATTTGACATGCTGATTACTAAAATTTGACTATCTGAAATTTTTAAGATCTTCCAAAAACTAGAATTTATATTATAACTCCTAGAGATCTGAAATCACTCTTAAACATCTTGGAAGTATATACATGAAATATAACTTAAAGTATAAGAAAGTAAATGTCCATATGTAAATATCAACTTATACTTAAATTTTTATTTCATGTATATAGTTTCCCTCAAAGATAATGAGAAGAAAGAAGAAAAAGAGAAGAAAAATAAATTCAATGTAGATCAAAATTTGAGCACATTATAACATGCTCGCATTTTGTCAATGCATTCACAAAACACAAAAAATGCATTCACAAAACATGTCAAAAAAGAGATATAACATGAGCGCGCTATAATGCACTCACATTATATCTTGCTTTTGGAATCCCCAAGCCTTAGGATGGGTATTTGCCTTAGAATACCAACCCAAAGCCTTGGAGGGCATTCCCAATGACCAGAGATGTGTTTTTACAAAATTCTACAATTTTTCACATAATCGGGTTTGTGCTCACCGTCAGGATTGCATGTGGTCCAATATCGAAAAAATTGAACACATGGGTAATGTTAGGTTCTCTTTTAGCTATCCAACGATGTAATTTTTTTCACTTTCTGACAATGTTAATCCTTACATGGATAATTTATTTTGTTTGTATGTCTCTTTCTTGCCAAAAAGTAGTGTTTGGTGGTTTTTTTGTTATAAATTAATCGTTCATTGAAATTGCAAATAAATTACATTTTTAATAACTAGACTCCATTCTACAAATTAAAAAAAATAAAATAAAAAAAATTTCAATTATTTTCCAAAATTTGTAGGGGGAGCACGACCAAAATTCTGCTTTTCAAGAAGTTTCCACTTTGAAAATTAGTAAAAAATCAAATATTCATTAAAAATTTATCAGAAAAATCATGCATCAGCTACATACTATTATCTAACTTTTGACCATAGTGATTTTAAAAATACTACAAAAAATTTCACCATGCTAGGGTCATACAAGAGTTTCTATGTTATGTTTTTCTGACAAAAGAAACACCAATTTGTGTACATACCTCATTTGAACCCCTTAATCTCAACCATTTTAAAAATAAATTAGTAGTGTAGAAAGTAGACTCAGAGCACTTCGATTCTTGTTTTTGTTCCATCTCAAAATTTTGAGTGTAACTATCCTCAATTTCACATCCAAGGTCAGTATTTCTTGATTTTAGAAAAAAGGGTGTCCACTTAAGTTCCCTTTTTGGGAACCATATTTGTGCACTTACCCCCCTTAAATGGTGCAACATATATTCATATCCAATGAAACAAAAAAAACAACTACAAAATATACATGAGACAGGTAGTTATTAAATTGGCTTCGATATTGATTAAGCTCTATGTGTATACAAGTTTTTAATCCAGAATGATTTAAAAAATAGTAAAAAGGAACAAAACTTAGAGAAGTTTTGGCTCTTCCAACATCCACAAATTATGAACTTAAAATAAAAGTAAAGCAGTAAACAACCTTTTATAGGAACAAGGCCCCAAGAGTTCAAACTTAAAGTCTATCAAGATAATCATAAATAGAAAATCAAAATGTAGCACGTGGTAGATACCAACTATCATTAGAATATTCCAAACAAAGTCAAGACATTGACTTCTTAGCAGCAACAATCTTCAACTTCAAGCTTTGGTACACAACACTCCACAAAAAACAAGGCTATTTGTACTCCTTAGAATACCAAACTGGAAACATCCACCAGGACTGGGAACAACATGCAAAATTAACTTCATCAATATGTCATTATAATACTTCCAGTATCTAACATATGGTGATTCATTTCCTTCTCTCAATTTATAGGTCTGGGGACCCTTCTCCACCTTTCTTCAGTTGATACTCTTGGAAATCAATTGATATTCAATGGATACATTCTTTTAAGATTCCCTAGATCACTTTCCAACTGTACTTGAGCTTGGTATATTCTTTTGATATATGGAGGATGTTTGCATTCCTCTGCATTTTCTTTGTTTCATACTTAACCATGCTATTTTTGCAATGTATGATTTCATCAATGACTTCCTAGTTTAATTACTAAACATGGTCCTTATTTATTCTTTCAATTGATTCCTTAAAACTTTTCACTTCTTCACCCTCCTATCCCAATGTTTGGGGATCATAATTCTATCATGCTAGCATTTCAATTAAATCTTGATCTTTATTAGTCAATTACTACACTTTTCGATTACCTTTTCAAATCCTTCTATACATTGTACCAAATTATCATCTTCCCACTTTAATTGTTTCTTCCATTTTTCCCACATGGGAACTTCTTGTTCTAAAATTATCTTCTCTTATCAATTCTTGGACATTTATTTGTGTAAGAGCTTCTATGCTTCTTCTCTCAACATCAACTTATTCCTAGTGAAATCTACATTCTCCTTCCAATATTTTGGAATTTTCAAACCAATGGTATGCCTCCTTATACTTCCCAATTGCATCTATAATAATCTCTTCTCCTTGCTTTGCCCAATACTCAATCCATTCTTCAAACACATTCATTTTATGATGGAGTGTTGTGATAGCATCCACCTACTCTTGTGACATGAGTACTTGATTCTGAGGCAATTCAACCTGCATTTGACTAGATTGGGTCAAAGACTTTATAAAATTCTCTAGATTGGTAACCCATTCCTTTAGCTCTCTTCTCTTTTGTTTACTTTTATGTACCCTAGCAATAGTTATATATAGATTCATCTTCATTTCTTCAAATTCTTGTGTCTAGGATGAATGTCCAACATTGAAACTTGTTATTTTATACTCCTTAGGCTCTATTTCATGTCTATTTTAATCTACTACCAGAGTAGCTATATGGAGTGTTCCGCCTCCATCTATATTATTTTGTATGACATTTTTGATTTTAGCTCTTCACCTAGGTTGAGGAGTTTCCACTTCATGCATTAAACTTTTGAGATCTAGAGGTACTAATTCCACTTACAATGGGGAAGCTAATTCTTTGATTAACCAATTAGGTGCATCGTCATTATATCCTACCCTTGTAACATTTATTTGTTCCTAGTTTTCAATATGTTTAGTAACTTCTTCTCTTACATTTTTAGCTTTATCTATCATATCCTCTGAAACAGCAACATCTTTAGCATTCACTAGCATGGATTCTAGATTACCAAGAATCAACACTATCTCTTCAATTTTGAGACTTGTATTTTCCTATCCAAACAATTGTTCAGTATCAGTTCCTAAGACATCACCTTCTTCATATCATGTCACATCAAGATTATCTTCATCTCTAACACCATCACCTAAAGTTTGTGAAGGTTCTTTATCATCAATTTCAACCTAGTCCTCTTTTGACTTTTCTAAAACCTACGGTTCTTCAACATCATTTTGATCATTCCCAAGCGAAGTTTGGGAATCAAAGGTATATTCAATAACAATATTATCAATGGGAATTTTTCCTATAGTCTCCCTCATTTTTATTTCAAGAACTTTAGGGTTCCCCACTTTTGAGGTGAGTGTTCCTCTTATGAATTATTCTTCTTCAACATTCATAGGAATTGACCCTATATCTGGAATCTCTTCCACCACTAGTTGTACCATGGGATTTTCTTTAGATTTATTTTCTTTTATGCATTCCCACATGGCTCCCAATTTATCCATTTGTGCTTTAATTAGAGCTTCATCTAGCTCAGAACTCTCATCTAAAATCACATGAGTATTTCCTAGTGTCTATTTTATTGTGGCCATATTGACTGAAAGGGGAGAAGTAAATAATGTTGTAGCTATCTGAGACGTAGACCTTTTGTGTGCACGCATATCATCTACCATTCTTATCTCTTCATTATTCATAGACCATTTCTTTAGCTTTAATGTGGAAGAAGATGCCACTTTTGGTTTCACTTTTGTTCGAACCTTATTTGGTTTGGCTTCTTTACATTAATTATCTATTTTTAATGAAACTCCTTAGTTGAAGCCTCAGGGGTTCATTCTTGAATATGTATAGTTGTAGCTACTTTACCAAGTTTTCTCCTTTTCTTAGTAGGATCCTCATGCTCAATCTCATTTTCTTCCCTTTTCTTCTTCTTTGTATCAAGTGAGTATGTGGGCCTTATTTTGGATTTTCTTAAAGCTTTAAAAAAATAATTTATCCATTGTTGAGTTTGCATGAAAATTGGTTTAGAGAATTCCTAAACAAATGTTATTTATCTACTTTCATAGTGTGGATCTGGGATGGGTTCATCAAAATCTTTGTTTTCATTATAAGCTAGATTCAATACTTCACCATCATCTTCCTCCAATTGATCTGGAATTTCATGAATCTTAAGAATCCACACATATTGTAAAAACAACCTTTCATATTTTCTTTTCCTTACTTTGTATTCATCATCACAATTAAGCCATTAATCTCCTAAATGGAAAAAATGAGCATGTTTAATGGCTATCCACATGGAAATATTCCCTTCTAGGAAATATTTCTTTCTTTGGAGTGGAAAATACTCCAGCTTTAATGTCTTTAACTCCTCTTCACACAAATCGGCTGCCTTACTTGCATTGCATTTTTAGTTCCCCATTACAATTGGAAATTTGAGAGAAAATTTCTTGTGTGTCGAACTGTAATGAGCTTGGGACAACTTCAACTGTCTTACCAATTCCAACAATACTAAATTTTTTTTAGGGTACCTGGACAACATGATAGGATATCCTTCAAACCCTTCCACCTTGATATAGGTGAAAGTGGGAAACTGTATGTACCAACCTCCAACATGTGTAACATTTCTTTGTGCTTCCAAAGATAATATGTTAGCTTTATCACCTTCCATTCTTCTCACCACCTTCATGGAAAACACATCATTAACACTTTGATAATTCTAGTTGTATTCAGAAATGGTAATTTGGGGTAAATGAGCATATATCAAACTATTTCTTGCTTCTCTACCCAACGTATCGACTCTATTCAACCCTTGCTTATTTTCCCTTAAGTTGTAGTAATAGATCACATATGAGGACATAGAAAAACATCTTGAATTTGGAAATTCCTTTATCTATTCATGCAATATATTTCTAATAGAACCTCCCCAATGAATTTGCATAGAGCCTTCCACTAACTTGGCTATGATTATAAACATCCATTATTCAAACTTGTTGGCATATCCTAGTCTAGCTATCTTGCTTAGGATGGTTATAATATCTTGAACATCTAGGTTGAACATAGATCTTAGAATTGGCTTGGTTTTTTTTTTTTGGATGCTATGGTTGTGTTGTTGATATGTGGTTGTCATTGATTTCAACACTATTAGCATTGATGATTTTGAAGGATGTATATGTCGAGGATATTGAGAAAATTAGAATAAATATGTTGTAGGCAATCTATGAAGCTGTGAAGATCAAAGTGGTGGAAAGGTATGTATGTTGATAATCATAGGTCACACATTAAAGGGTTTGTTACTGAGCCTATCTAGTATGTTCTCTAAAAATTTTAGAGGTGCACATCAAGTATGAAGAAAGTTATGAGTTTTTAAGTTCCTATAGTTATTTTGTTACTGTAGTAGTTTTTTCTAGAAGTAGAGATTGCAATTATAATGAATTGAGTTGTTCTAGATGCTCCTGAGATGTTCGCAGATTTTTTCTGGATTGTTCTCTATCATTGTGCTACACTGTGTTGATCGGTGTGATCATGATCAAAGATTTTTTCTTTGTGTGTTTGAGTTTTCATTTTCTTGGCCGACATGATGGTGGTAACATGATTCAAATCCTTATGGATTAATTTTTTAATGCTTGACATGTTCAAGGATGTTGATTCAGGTATTAGTTATGTTGTGATTGACTTAGGTTGGTACACATTGAGATTTGTTCATGTATTGAGGCCGACAATTTGTAATTCATTCACTATTTGTGGCCGATAGAGTTGATGTAAATCCATGTAGCAGATATATAAGATAAATTGTTTCCTCATTTTGAAATATGCTCGGTGTATGCATGTGAAGTGTATATGTGAATAAAGATAAAATAATTTAAGGGTAGAGTAGAGTGTGAAGAAGATTGAGTGACGTGAGAAGAAGTATTTATGTGCATAACTGGAACTGTCATCAGGCTTTTGAAGAAGCTATTTTCTCAGTTCATCTTCTTTAGATGGTTTTAATTTGAATGTTTTTGTAAGGTAGTGAGCCTTCCCTTCTAAGTAGTGATCTCTAGGCAGTGTGCTTAAATGCATGTGCATTCCTTAATCATTTTCATTATACTTTTAATGTATAATTATGGATTAACCTCCACCATGGTTTTTTCCCTTAGTAGGGTTTCCACACAAAAATCTTGGTGTTGTGTGTTTTTTTGTATTCATGCTTTCACTTTTAATTATCAGATATGAGATTAAAGATTGATAAAGTAAGATAAGTTTAAATTTTGCTACAACTAATTCACTCTCCCCCTCTCAGTTGTCTATCCTTGTTTTTCCAACAATTGGCATCAGAGCTAGTTCCTCTAAAGAATTTTAATAGCTTGAGGTGATCTGATATGGAATCATAGAAGAAGGATAGTCCCAGATTCAATGGTACAAATTACTCTTTGTCGATGGTTAGAATGGAGTGTCATTTAAGGTGCGTTGGTGAACCCTTCTAGAAGATTACAAAGAATGAATACACTATTCCTCAGAATGGTCCCTCTACTGAGGATGCGATCAGAAAGGTTGAAGCAAATATCAGGGCTATAGAAGCATTATTGAGTGCTTTGAAAAATTCAGAGATGACAAATGTGATAGGTATGAGGACAACGCATGAGATCTAGAAGAAATTGGAAACATTGTATGAAGGAGATGCACAAGTGAAGGTTTCTAAGCTACAAAGTTTAAAAGGCAAGTGGGAAAACATGAAGATGAGTGAAGATGAAAGCATTATTTCTTTCATGCTGAAATGAAATGAACTAGTGATGGGTATTAGATGTGCCAGTGGAATTATGGAAGAAGATGAGATTGTGGCTAAAGTGCTTAGATATGTGCCTACTTCCTACAAAACAAAATCTCATGCTATTGAAGAGCTCAGGATAGTAACAAATGTGACAAGAGATATTTTGATTGGAAAACTTTATGCCTTTGAGTTAAGTGAATTTTGTGAGTCTATTCCTAAGACAAAATCTTCATTCAAAGCAACTATATCTGGGAAAATCCAACATAGATACAATCAAGGAGAAAGTTCTAGAAGGACATTCAAGTATGAAGATGAGATGAAATTGATTGAAGATGAAGAAAGAGAGCTAGAAGAGCTGGAAGCATTGATTGTGAAAAGAGAAGCTAGAGGACATGGTAAGTACAAAGGAAAGTTGCCTATTAAATGATTCTCTTGTAGTAAGATAGATTATTTTGCATCAAGATGTGCTGAAAGAGTTTCTAAGTACAAACCTAACAAGCCTAAATTTCAAAAGAAATGTTATTATGCTAAAGAAGGTGTTATTGATGATGAATCTGACAAAGAAAATGGAAATGAAGATGGATGGGTATTCATTACTATTAAGGAGAATGGTCTTGTTTCCACTAAATCTAATGGAAACCAAAATGTAGAGAAATATCTTGCAACCAAAATTGATAAAAAGGATGAGTGAGTGATTAACAGCGGATTCTCACATCATATGAATCATGACAAAATAAATTTCATAAGCTTGGAGAAGTATGACAGTGGTGTTGTAAGATTTGGAGATAACAATGCTGGTGTGATTTGTGGCAAAGGCACTATTTCTCTTGGTGGTAAAAATAATATTTATGATGCCTTATATGTTAAACGATTGAAGCATAATTTGTTGATTGTTGGACAAATGGTCGACAAGGGATACAATCTTCAGTTCAAAGATGGAAAATGCAAGATTTTGGGAGGCTCTAGAAATGTAATTGCTTCAGGTACAAAGATAAGAGGTAATATTTTTCACCTGAATGTTGCTAGTGAAAGTTGTTTAATTGCTCAAGTTTATGTAAGTTGGTTATGACATAGAAGGCTATGTCATGTGAATTTTGATACTATTTTCAAAGTAAGCTCCACACAAGTAGTCAGAGATATACCTAAGTTAGTAAAGCCTACTAACACCATATGCAAGGAATGTCGGATGAGAAAATAGACATGAATTTATTTTAAGATCAAACAACATCATTCTAATGGAGTGTTGGAGTTGATACATACTGATCTATGTGGTCCATCTAGAATCAAAAGTCTACAAGGAGAAAGGTACTTTATGTTGCTTATTGATGATTATTCTAGGATGATATGGGTTGGTTTCTTGAGAGAAAAACATGAAGCACTAGAGAAGTTAAAAAATTTCAAAGCTATGATAGAGAATGAGACAGGTCTGAAGATGAAATGCTTAAGATCAGACAAAGGTGGTGAATTCACTTCCCGAGAGTTCAATTCATTTTGTGAAGAGCATGGAATCAAAAGATAGTTATCTGCTCCCTGGACCCATCAACATAACGAAGTTGCTGAGAGAAAGAACAAAAAAAATTGGATGTTGCCAAAACCATGATGTTGGAAGGAAATTTTAGTCACATCTACTAAAGAGAAGTTGTAAGTACTACTGTATATACTATCAACTACGTAAATGCCAATGGTAATTCTGGTAAGACTCCTTCTGAGTCGTGGTTTGGTCTTAAGCTTACTATTATATATTTAAAGATCTTTGGAAGTAGATGTAATATCAAAAGAGATGAAGAAATTGGAAATTTTGATGCTAGAAGTGATGAAGGAATCTTTTTGGGTTACTCTACTAAGAGAAAATTCTGCCAGTGTTACAATAGAAGATTGAAGAAAATGATAGAAAGTGAAAATGTCAAAGTTGATGAGGATACTGATAGGTCGTCCAGATATTGTGCATATGAATCAAATGATCAACAAGATAGTATAGATAAAGGAAAGACTACTCAGACATAGATTCAAATTCAAATTGTTTCGGTGAATCCAAAGAATCATGAAGGAGAAGCTAGTGGAGGTGTAGAACAAAGAACAAAAGAATCAAAAGTTAGAGAGAATCATAAAGTGCCAATGTATGTAAAGAGCAATCATTCTAATAGTTAGATTATAGGATACAAGAACAACGGTGTGTAGACTAGAAGAAGAAATTTAGAAGAGTATTGCCTAATTTCCAAGATCGAGCCTAGCAATATCAATGAAGCATGTAAAGATGAATATTGGATGGAAGCAATGCAGGAGGAATTGAGGAACATAGAGAAAAATGATACATGGATTCTTGTTCCCAGACCTCAGAATAAGAATGTGATTGGAACCAAATGGGTCTTTCGGAATAAGCTGAATGAACAAGGTGAAGTGGTTAGAAATAAAGAAAGATTGGTATGCAAAGGATACTCACATATGGAAGGTATTGATTTTGAAGAAACCTTTTCCCATGTTGCTAGAATTGAAGTTGTAAGGTTGTTTCTTGCTTATGTTGCTTTCAAGAATTACAAAGTCTATCAAATGGATGTGAAGTCAACATTTCTGAATGAAGAATTAGAAGAAGAAGCTTATGTTGAGCAACCAGATGGATTTCAACTGACTGATGAAAAAGATATGGTGTGTCAGTTAAAGAAAAAAATGTATGGACTAAAGAAAGCTCCCAGAGCCTGGTATGCTAGATTGGATAAATACTTGTTGAAGCTTGGATTCAATAAAGGTACTATTGACAACAATTTGTATTTCAAGATGGATCAAGATAAAGAGTTGATTATTGAAGTCTTTGTTGATGGCATTATTTTTGAAGGTGATGATGACTTATGCATGAATTTTGCTGATGAAATGAAAGGTGAGTTTGAGACATCAATGATAGGAGAGCTGAAATTATTTTTAGGATTGCAAATTACTTAGCTAAAAGATGGAATCTTTATATCTCAATCCAAATATGTGAAAGAGTTGCTAAAAATGTTTGGAATGGAAGATTCAAAGCCTGTAGGTACACCCATGGTGATAGGATGCAAGCTAAAAAAAAATGATGATTCTCCTAAGGCTAATCAAACAAGGTACAAGTCAATGATTGGTGGATTGCTCTATTTGACTCAGACTAGACCAGACTGATGCGGAGAAAATGGATTCACTGTCAAGTTTCAACACCTTCTCTCAATATCCTGCAGCATCGACACATTCTCACCATTCTCAATATACAAAAAACTATTGTTGGGACACACACAAAACTCACCTATTCTCTAATTCCCTTACACCTTGCGGGTCTTCATGGCATGGGATGGAATATTACCACCTCTACAGTGTTTGTAACTTGAGCATGAGTGTGGATAGCATATCCACCATTCTTTCCTCGCCACTGTTCACCACCGTACTGCTATTCAAAGCCGAGCACACACACTGCTCAACACAATGGCTGAGCTCAAACCATCATGGGGTTCACTGGTCACTCCAGGATTGGATGTAAGGCTTTCGGGATTGTCATGAAGAACCTAACCCATCTCTGCCAACATCTCTCCCTCGGTCTCCAAGGTGACTATCGAGCAATGGTTTCGGGATTATCAACAAAGGTGATTTTAAAATAGTCCACAAATATTGAATTCCTCAAAACTAATCTGCATTCATACCTCTAAAAACAATAAACTAGGAAACAAATAGAGACAGGATGGGAAAGTAAACATCCATACACTAAACATTCCAAATTTTAACACTGCAAAAAGATTCATACACTAAATGGCTCTCTGGCCGAAGGCTAGAGAGCCTGATTTCTTCTCCCTCTTGTTACTCTCCTTACTATTTTCCTGTAGTTGCACTCTCTATTTTCTCTCCTCCCTGTATTCGATTACATGTTATCTTTTAAAAAAGATTCTAAGGTAGTTGGACAAACTTTTCACTATCCCCGTATTCAGTTACAACTGTTATTTAATCTTTTTTTAAGAATACATCATTACAATTTTAAACACTTAAACCATTTCTTAACATGGTCCCATGAAATTCTAAATGACTAAAACATTACAATATAATGAAGCTTGTCATAAATTTCAAGAAGCGAGGTATCCCCACACCATACTCCTAGGCTTAAAAGATTTCCAAGTCCCATGGACATGCTGAGGTGAGAATGCTACAAACAAACCTTTTTCCTCTGTGTCAGCATCACTAAATCAATGCTTTTGATGCTTCCTCTATTGTTGTCACATGACTCCCATCAATGGAGTGTATACCGGTTGCTTCACACCACCACCGTACTTCCTTCCTACCCACACAAGATACTAGAAGATGCTTCCCACCCTTCTCTTAGTGGTTGCTCTCATTGGACCTTCTACCTAGCTGTATCTTGGTGGAGACAATACTAAGACCCCAGCTTGATATCTTCACAAAGTCCTTACTGTAGCTTGGATGGATCAACTTGCAACCCAAAACCCATACTACTGCCTAGTGTAGATTGCCTTCTACATGCTCAGAACCTTCTGGGCTCTGATACCATTCTGATGCGGAGAAAATGGATTCACTTTCAAGTTTCAACACCTTCTCTGAATATCCTACAGCATCGACACATTCTCACCATTCTCAATATACAAACAACTGTTGTCGGGACACACACACAACTCACCTATTCTCTAATTCCCTTACACCTTGCAGGTCTTCGTGGAATGGGATGGAAGATTACCACCTCCACAGTGGTCATAACCCAAGCATGAGTGTGGATAGCATATATGCCATCCTTTCCTCACCACTGTCTACCACCGTACTATTGTTCAAGGCTAAGCACACACACTGCTCAACACAATGGCCGAGCTCAAACCATGATGGGGTTCGCTAGTCGCTCTAGGAATGGATGTAAGGCTTTCAGGACTGTCATGAAGAACTCGACCCATCTCCACCAACATCTCTCCCTCGGTCTCCAAGGCGACTGTCGAGCAACGGTTATGGGACTGTCAACAATGGTGATTTTAAAACAGTCCACAAATATTGATTTCCTCAAAACTAATCTGCATTCATACCTTGCAAAACAATAAACTAGGAAAAGAATAGAGACACGACAGGAAAGTAAACATCCATACACTAAACATTCCAAATTTTAATACTTTAAAAAGATTCATACACTAAATGCCTCTCTAGTCGAAGGCTAGAGAGCTCGATTTCTTCTCCCTCTTGTTACTCTCCTTACTGTTTTCCCATAGTCGCACTCTCTATTTTCTCTCCTCTCTATATTCGGTTACATGTTATCTCTTTATAGATATTCTAGGTTAGTTAGACAAACTGTTCACTATCCCCGTATTCGGTTACAACTGTTATTTAATCTTTTTTTAAGAATACATCATTACAATTTTAAACACTTAAACCATTTCTTAACATGGTCCCACGAAATTCTAAATGACTAAAACATTACAATATAATGAAGCTTGTCATAAATTTCAAGAAGCGAGGTGTCCCCACACCACAGACATCATGAATGTTGTATGCATGGTTGCTAGATATCAAGTTGATCCAAAGGAATCACATGTGACTACAATAAAGAGAATTTTGAGATATTTGAAAGGAATAGTTGATTTTGGTCTATGGTATCCTAAGGATGATGATCTCACTCTGAATTCCTTTACAGATGTAGATTGGGTAGGAGATGTGAATGACAGAAAAAGCACAGGTGGTGGTGCATTCTTCTTTGGGAAGAAGTTGGTATCTTGGCTAAGTAAAAAGCAAGATTTCATTTCCTTATCTATTATTGAGGTAGAGTATATTGTTGCTACAAACAATTGTACTCAAGTAATATGGATGAAGTAGATGCTGAGAGATATCAAAATTGAGTATGAAGAGCCTATTTCTATATTCTATAATAATTCAAGTGCCATAAACATTTCTAAGAATCCAGTGCTACATTAAAAAAAAAAGCATATATCTATCAAGTATCACTATCTGAGAGACAAAGTGAATGTTAAAGAAGTTAGACTAGAATTTGTGCCTACCAAGGAACACATTGTAGATATCTTCACTAATTCATTGCGTAAGGATACTTTTGAGTATCTCAGAGTCAAGTTAGGGGTGATTTCCCCTCCTAATCTGAACTAAAGATGCAAGTCTTTGCATCAATCTGTGCACTTAAAGTCGGATCTTGTTTTAGATTGATGTTATGGTGGTTGCTACTTAGGGGGAGTAGTCAGATGATTCAAATATGTGGTTTAGATAATGTGTACCTTTTCCATTGATGTCAAAGGGGGAGAAGTGTAATCTGAAAAACATTTGTAGAACAAAGGGGGAGAAGTTCAATCAGAACTAAGAGAGAAGATGGAAGAGGTAGTTGTGTTGATGGTATTTTTCACATCATGTGTTGCCATCAATTCCAAAGGGGGAGATTTTTGTATGTTGTGGTTTTATTTATTGTTATGTGGTTGTCATTGATATCAACACTATTAGCATTGATGATTTTGAAGGCTGTATATGTCGAGGATATTGAGAAAATTAGAATAAATATGTTGCAGGCAGTCTGTGAAGCTGTGAAGATCAGAGTGGTGGAAATTTGTGTACATTGATAATAAGAGGTCACACATTAAAGGGGTTTTTGTTGAGCCTATCTAGTATGTTCTTTGAAATTTTCAAAGGTGTGCATCAAGTATGAAGAAAACTATGAATTTTTAAGTTCCTAAAATTATTCTGCTACTATAGCAGGTGTTTCTAGAAGAATAGATTGCAATTTTGATGAATTGAGTTGTTGCATATGCTCTTGAGATGTTCATAAATGTTTTTTGGATCATGCTCTATCATTGTGGTACGTCTACGTTGATCGGTGTGATCATGATAGAAGATTTTTTCTTTGTGTGTTCGTATTTTCATGTTGTTGGTTGACATGATGGTGGTAACATGTTGTAGATCCTTATGGATTAATTTGTGAATTCTTGGAATGTTCAAGGATTTTGATTTAGGTCTTAAATATGTTATGACTGACTTAGGTTGGTACAATTGAGATTTATTCATGTATTGAGGTTCACAATTTGTAATTCATTCATTATTTGTGGCTGATAGAGTTGTTGATGTAAATCCATGTAGCAGATATATAAGAGAAATTGTTTCCTCATTTTGAAGTATGCTCGGTGTATGTATGTGAAGTGTATATGCGAATAAATATCAAATCATTTGAGGGTAGAGCAAAGTGTGAAGAAGATTGAGTGAATTGAGAAGAAGTATTTATGTGCATAACTGGAATTGTCATCAGGATTTTGAAGAAGCTATTTTCTCAGTTCATATTCTTCAGATGGTTTTAATCTAAATATTTTTGTAAGGCAGTGAGCCTTCCCTTCTAAGCAATGATCTCTAGGCAATGTTCTTGAATGCATGTGCATTCCTTATTCATTTTCATTATAATTTTAATATGGTATAATTGGGGATTAACCTCCACCGTGGTTTTTTCCCTTAACAAGGTTTCCACATAAAAATCTTAGTGTTGTGCGTTTCTATTATATTCATGCTTTCACTCTTAATTATTAGATCTGAGATTAAAGATTGATAAAGTAAGATAATTTTAAATTTTGCTACAACTGATTCACCCCCCCCTCTCAGTTGTCTATCCTTGTTTTTCCAATAGTTTTGTAATTTCCTTTTGACACCATTGTGTACTCATAATTATTTGCTTCTATTCTTCGGTGCTAAGGTAGATTTTAGTCTTAATATTTATATCTATTGGGTTCATTTAAATAAATGTGAGAAGCCAAAAAGTATATACAATTCCTTTCTCGAAAATATTTGCATAGATTCTTCCTTCTTTCTCAAAGACTCTTTTGTTTAGATTGTAGTAGTTTAAACATTCCATAACTAGTTCAAGGGCCTCTATTGCTTGCAAAAACCCTCCAACTAAATATAACCCACTTGCTATAAAATTCCTTGTACATTGAGAGGCATTTCCTTGTTTGGCTTGTCAGAGGAATTCGACATCAGAGAGCCATCTTGAATGAGTATCATTAGCTATCCCACCAATTGGTACAACTTATGGAGTGTAGTATATGTATTCATTTTCTGGTCTTGCTTCAAAAATACTCATTTTAGCCGATGTATTTTGCATTTTCAGATATGTTCTTTGTGTGTGAGTTAGGGTTAAATTTAACCATTTTTCTTTAACAATTCATAAAAATTTCAATTCACCATTCAATTAAATTTACATCAAAATAATCACATTTTAGTAATTAAAGGAAATATCATAATGTCAAGACTTACATGTGTAAAATGGTTAACATAATTTTTTTTATTCAAGACATACCTAGTTTTGCTGATTATAACAATATTTCAGAATGCAACTTTGAAACCCTTGGTATATATGTTCGTAGTTTCTCAAAATTTACCTTTCCTTGTGTGCCATAATATCAGTCTCGTTCATTCAACGTCCTTTGCAAATTTTCAGTATAGTGTGAAGTTGGGTGTTATAAAAGAAATTATATGCCTGAGGTGGTGCCAAGTACATGTGTGTAGTTCTCCACCTTTGTTAATTACCTATTACAATGAATTAATTTATTTAATAAAGGTACAATCATGGCTGATTACGGTTTAAATTATGAACACCTTGGTTTCTATGTAGGCCCACCACTAGAAAAGAAGATGGTGCAGAAAGCTTATGTGGCAATCTTGTGTCACTTTGATTTTTATGAGGAAAAATCCTTTTGGGTACGTGACCATTGATGATCACCAAGATTGACAGCCTCTAGTACCGATCCTTGGAAAGATTACTGAGATCTAGGACACTTACCTCCAAGCTTAAAAAAATTGGAGCAGAGAGAGGAACCGAGAACCAGGCTCAAGCAAGATCAAAAGTGATGCAAATTTTTTGTAATGAAACCTCCAGTTTTTGACCTCCAACTAAAGAAAAAGAAAAGCAACCATTAGGCTAGTCGATGAAGAAAAGAACATGGACACTAGGATGGATCATTCAGGTGATGACTTATTGGGTGGGGTGACCAATCAAATATACAACTGGTGTGGGGGCACCTTGACTCTTGAATTGTAATGTCTTAGGCATTTAGAATTTCGTGGGACTATGTTAAGAAATGGTTTAAGTGTTTAAAATTGCCATGATATATTAATAAAAAGGATTAAATGATAGTTGTAACTAAATGTGGGAATGGGAATATCAGGTAGATGAATGGTTTGTCTAACTACCCTAGAATCTCTATAGAGAGACAACATGTAACCGAATACGGGGATAGAGGGAATAGAGAGTGCAACTACGGGAAAATAGAAAAGAGAGTAAACAAGAGGGAGGAGAAATCGAGCTCTCTGGTCTTCAGCCAGAGAGCCATTTAGAGTATGAAAGTTTGTGAAGTGTTAATAAATGGAATTCAAAAAAGTGGAGTTTCCATTTCCCGTCCTGTTGTTCTCTTTGTCTTTCTTGGTTTATTGTTTTTCAAATTGTGAATGCAGATTAGTTTGAGGGATTCGATATTGTTGGACTATTTTAAAAAAACACCATTGTTGTTTATGAGTCGGGTTCCTTTATGATAGTCCTGAAAGCCTTTGTTCGATAGTCACCTTGAAGGAGACTGAGGAAGATATGTCTATGGGACCAAATGTTATCAAGTATCATTCCTAGAGTGACCAGTGAACCCCATCATGGTTTGACTCGACCATTGTGTTTGAGCAGTGTGTGTGACTCGGCTTTGGATAGTGAGAAGGTGGCGAACAGTTTCGAGGAAAGGATGGTGGATATGCTATCCAGATTCATGGTCAGGTTACGACCACTCTGGTGGTGGTAATATTCCATCCCATGCCATGAAGACCTGCAAGGTATAAGGGATTGGAGTATAGGGAATGACTATGGAGACAAAAATCTATGATATGTAGATTTCAAAGATGACAGCAGTTGTCTTGTTTAGTGAGAATGGAGAGAATGTGTTGATGTTTATTATATGTAGAAGCTTGTCTCATTTCCTCTGCATCAGAATGGTATCAGAGCCAAAAGGTTCTGAGCATGTAGAAGGCAATCTACACTAGGCAGTAGTGTGGGTTCTTGGTTGCCAATTGATCCATCCACGTTGCACTCAGGATGTAGTTGTTCTTGCATGTGTGAAGATCTCAAGCTGGGGTCTTAGTATTGTCTCCACCAAGATGCAGCTGGGTAGAAGGTGCAATGAGAGAAACCACTAAGAGAAGGGTGGAAAGCATCTTCCAGTATCTTGTGTGGGTAGGATGGCAGTACGGTGGTGGTGTGAAGTAGCAGCATGCAGAGTGGTGGATAGAAACCAGCGTAAACTCCATTGATGGGAGTCATGTGACAACAATAGAGGAAGTAGTGGAAGCATTGATTCAGTGATGAAGACACAGAAGTGAATGGTTTGTTTGCAGAATTCTCACCTCAACATTTCCATGGGACTTGGAAATCTTTTAAGCCTAGCAGTATGGTGTGGGGGCACCTCGACTCTTGAATTGTAATGTCTTAGGCATTTAGAATTTCGTGGGACCATGTTAAGAAATGGTCTAAGTGTTTAAAATTGCCATGATATACTCATAAAAAGGATTAAATGACAGTTGTAACTGAATGTGGGATTGGGAATATTGGGTAGATGAATAGTTTGTCTAACTACCCTAGAATCTCTATAAAGAGACAACATAACTGAATACGGGGATAGAGGGAATAGAGAGTGCAACTACGATAAAATAGAAAAGAGAGTAAACAAGAGGGGGGAGAAATCGAGCTCTCTGGCCTTCGGCCAAAGAGCCATTTAGAGTATGAAAGTGTGTGAAGTGTTAATAAACGGAATTCAAAAAAGTGGAGTTTCTATTTCCCATCGTGTCGTTCTCTTTATCTTTCTTGGTTTATTGTTTTGCAAATTGTGAATGTAGATTAGTTTGAGGGATTTGATATAGTTGGACTGTTTTAAAAAAACACCATTGTTGTTTATGAGTCGGGTTCCTTTATGACAGTCTCGGAAGCCTTTGTTCGATAGTCACCTTGAAGGAGACCGAGGAAGATATGTCTGCGGGACCGAATGTTATCAAGTATCATTCTTGGAGCGACGAGTGAACCCCATCATGGTTTGAGCTCGACCATTGTGTTTGAGCAGTGTGTGACTCGGCTTTGGATAGTGAGAAGGTGGCAGACAGTTTCAAGGAAAGGATGGTGGATATGCTATCCACGCTCATGCTTGAGTTATGACCACTCTAGTGGTGGTAATATTCCATCCCATGCCATGAAGACCCGCAAGGTATAAGGGATTGGAGGATAGGTAACAACTATGGAGACAGAAAGCTATGATCTGCATATTTTGAAGATGACAGCAGTTGTCTTGATTAGTGAGAATGGAGAGAATGTGTCGATGTTTATTATTTGCAAAAGCTTGTCTCATTTCCTCTACATCAACAAAATCCTTGACACAACCACAACAACTTCAAGACTCCAGTTTTTGGTAAATTAAACTAATAAAACTTCATAAAACAACTAAAACATCAAATCTAAGAAAGAACAAGGACCTTAAGAAAAGACCAAGTAGATTGAAATGAAACTTACATTTTACCAACTTCCCCCAAAACACGCCGAAGAAAGTGAAAGCAAGAGGAAATAAAGAGGTAGCAAAAAAAAGTGGGTCCACATATTTACAAGGAGAAAAATGGGGCGTGTTGTGAGACCACACAATAGTATGTTATGTAGGTCTTGGTTTCTCCAAGATTTCCTTCTAGCATGAATTTTCATGACTAATCTCCTTAGATATTTGCATGATGAGACTTTTATTGACTACTAACCCTAGCTGGGTGAGGGTTTGGTTTGTAATCATCTAGGTTATGGTTGATCTATAAAAGAAACATGTTTTCATTCTAGAGGCTCTTCTTTTGGGCTCCTCTCACATTTTTCTTTAGTATAGATTTGTATCTCTACATACTTTCATTATAAAGTTGATCTCTATACCTTATGTTAATGAAATCTAACTATTTTCATAGTTATTTCTTGCATGTTTGACTAAATCTTCTTACCTTCATGTCTAAATGTGTGATTTAGACGATTTTTTTATATATTGAGAAATATAAGGCAAAGAAGGAACAACTTTATATCTTTTTGTATCACCTCTTTTTCCAGTTCATGTTCTCCTTCTATCTCTTTTCCTTTGTGAGCTATTAGAGTAGAGTAGTGATAGGATTTCATGTGTTGGGTTAGACTAACACATTTCTTATTAGACTAGAAGAGGAATCTTGCCTTCTTTGGAGACTTGACCTCATTCACACAATGTCCCACACCTTGAGGTCTTTTCTATTGCAAGGTTTGTACCCTTCGTCTCCTACTATGCAACATGACACTTGGGTTCATGACATGGCTTGACTACCTCTCATGGATTCATAAGCTTTGGCGGTTCTCTCAGGCATTAACAGGTTGATCCTTTGGTGCATTGATAACCAACTTTGTGAAAATTTATATCAGAGCCTGGGTCATAGGTTCAAACCCCTCACTTGTGCTAGTGGGTATTTTTTGCAAGGTGTGATCCCTTGGTTTCCTTTTGTTGTGCAGTGCAATGCTTTGGTTCATGAAATGTCTTAACTATCGCTCATGGATTCATTTTCTTTAGCGGTTGTATCAAACATTAATAGGTCAATCTTTTGGTGCAATGAAAACCATATTTCCAATAATTTACATTGTTTCATTGGAATTTTAAACCTTATGTTCAACTATATGTGATTTCATGTGACAACAATATCTTGGGATGTTTATCGCCTACCCTAAAATTTTGGATTATTATAATTTCTCTCAATTTACAAATAAGGAATTTCCATATGTGCTAAGTTGATTATGCTAAAATTGTGAAACACACAATAAACCAAGATAAAACAACAAATAAGAACACCTTCCACACATGAGAGCCACAAGAAAAGATTTTATATTCTATCAAAAATGAAAAATTATAGAATGAAGTTGAATGGTTATAAGAGAAAATAATATTTGAAAAATGTGTTGGACTAATCACCAACATCTCCCTTTGCATTTAGGACATGGACTAATTGGCTCTTGTGGATCCATTTATCTCTGGCATTCATAGGAGGCATTAATAGGTCAATATTTTGGCACATAATAAACATATCACAAAAAATGGTATTAGATTTGGGTCACAAGTTTGAATCCTCTCTAGTGATGCTAAGAGGGGATTGTCGGACTAGTTGCTAGCATCTTCTTTTGGATTCAGGACATGGAGTAACCACCTCCCATGGATCTGCTTATCTCTAGCATTTGTATCAGGCATGAATATGTTGATATTTTGGTGCAACAACAAATGTGTTACACAAAATGTATTAGATCATGAAAAGTGTCATCATTTTATGTAGTGAGACGTATTGATCTAATAAAATAAATAACACTCATAATTTTAGATGAAGTGAATAAAGTGAAATAAGCTTAATAATTAACTAAAGATAAATAAATATTTATCTAATTACTAATTACTGTAACACCCCCCATTAAGTGTAACTTAGGGAGTAGCTAAAACCTCTAAAATTAAAGAATGCATGAATAGGTCCCAACAACATGACCTTATTAGGTACCCATGTATAATCAAACAAGTCTCTCATAATTGGAGAACAAGAGAAAAAATTTGTGGGAGAAAACTCCTCTCCAAAAGAGAGAAATTTGAATGAAGGATTATGAAGACTCTAAACCAACGTTCTAAAAATAATAGGAACGTGAAGAAAATAACTAAAGTATAGAGAAGTTACAGAAAATTATCAAAATATGAATTCCATAGTAGTAGAATGAAGAACCTCCTCTAAAATAGATGATGATCAGGATCAAGAAGACACCAATTTGGATGAGTGCCCCTAATGACACTACTCAATCAATGATTAGATGGTAAACAAAGGAAAAAGATATTTAATCAAAGATAAAGATGGCACATAAATCTACACTAGTGACCCAAATGACACTATTCAACCATGTGAGATTAAACAAAAAGTCAAAAATATAGGTACCAATAGTTTAAATAAACTAATCAAGTGAAAATGGAAGGTCACCTCCAAAAACAAGAATGTAAGAGTGTTTATATGGTAATTTCTCCATCTCATCGAAATGCATGGGTAGCTTGCTGCTACATCCATCTAGTACATAAGAACAAAGACTAGATACATAGCTCACTCCAAAATAAAATCAAGGAAGCATTTGCATTAACATTAAAGACATGGAGAAACTGGTCAAAAGTTGCAAGATTGAGAATTAAATACACATATGACTTTGAAAAGCAATAAAATGATCCTCCTCCTTTTGGTTTTTATTAGTATCTTAGACTTTATTGACCTTGGCCCTATTATTTTATCTTTTTATTACACTTGGTCACATTGGAATTAATGGATATGCATCTCTACCACCCTCCATTTTTGTGAATATTGAACTATTTTCCTTTATTAATATTTTTATGTGGAATATTCATTAACAAAATATATTTGTGAAACTACTATGTAAAATATAGAGGAGCTTAGCTCTTGAATTAATGATGAAACTTGGACATTGATATCATGTAGAATTAATTCACAATAGTACAACAATTGACATATTTTATGTCATCATATCTTGCACTCTACACAAACCTAGAATCTTTTAAAGTTAATTCCTAAGTGGCTTGGGTTTGCCTGTGATTAATGTGATTCAACTTATGAAGTATAGGACTTTTTGTAGAATCAAGTATAAATTTACAAATGGGAATGAGCTTAGAAAAATTATTTGAAAACAAGAGTAAGTGGGAATAAATAGAAATGAATAGGAATTAGGGAATATGTCAAACCCAACACAAGAGTGTGTTACTTATAGAAATTTAATTGTATTGAATCATTCCATCAAAATAAACCCAAAAGAAATTATAAATTGACATGAATATTAAAATTTCACCACTATAATTCTACATACAATTTATTAATTTCACATACAATTTATTAATTTCAATAGAACATTGTTGTATATTAATATTAAAGGTACCATTTTGATCATATAAAATTAGAATAGTAAAAATTGAACATTACACATTCAAAATGGTGCCACATTACAAACAATAGAATAAAAAATTACACTTAACAAGGAAAAAATATTTATCTTAATAATATATTACATGACATAATTTAAAATATTAAAAAAAAATCTACCTAAATTAAACAAAAACAATTTAATTGATATCATAAATGTACTCCACTCACAAGTAAAAGTTTCATGAAAACTATTCGCTGAAGTGTCCCTCAAATACCAAGTAATTGTTAAAATAATTATCATAGACAACCATAATCCTATACCATTTTTAATAATTTTCTTATAATTTCCCATAAGATTTATCATACAAAACGTAGTAAGCACCTAGGTGGATCACTTCATTTCATTAATTCAATTGAAAATATTTTTAATAAATATTTCCAAAACTTTAAATTTTTTTTTGCAAAAGAATAATTTGAACTGCATTTTTATTATCATAAATCAAATTAGAATTTTGCAAACAAAAATCAAAGTTTTGGAAATATATACTAAAAATTGTTAATGCGATTAATTTTCCATGGCAGTGAATATTCCTTGAGGTGAATTTGTCATGGTAGTGAATTTTCTCGCGGTGAATTGTTGGTGGTAATTTTTCCCATGGTGAATTGTTGGCGATGAATTTTCGTAGAGTCGTTCTACTCATAGTCCATGCCATTGTAGTGGTTCTAACTATATTCCATGTTATTTCTAGTATTTGTTTATACCTGTAGTACCATATCATTGTGGTTGTTTTAAATATAGCCCATCACATTGATAGTGTTGCTAGTAGTTTTCTATATTTGTTTATAAAACTTTTCTATTCATGTATGCTCATTTCATTTTAGTTTTTCTACTTATAGTTGTTACTCTACTTGTATCCCATGTTGCTATACCTATAGTCCATGTTGCTAGTATTATTCTATATCTATAGTGCCATATCATTGTAGTAGTTCTATTTATAATTGAAGTTCTACTTATAGTCCATGTTGTTGTATTGGTTCTACCTATATTCCATGTTGTTTTAGTGGCTCTACCTATAGTCCATTTCATTGCTAGTACTTATTTATATTTGTAGTGTTGCATAGTGGTTATATCTATAGTTCATGTAGCTACTAGTATTCCTCTAGAAGGCAAGGGATCCTATCATAGCTAGAGACAAGGGTAGAAATGACCCCATATGTGCCCCCCTTGGCTCATTCATAGGCCTCACAAGCATGTCTTACCATCTCAAACCCTATTTCCTTCTCAATTTTCTTTTATTTCTTCTTTTTGAGAGCTCACCTCAAAATATTATTTTGGGAAATCTTTCAAGGGGGCATCCTCCTACTACCTTTATTCCCTTAACTAGGGTATATTATTTTCTTTGGCATGCCATCATATCAAAAAGAAACAAAATGTAGAGACCTCAAATCTAACCCTCACACAATTAATTAAAATTTATAATTTTAATTAATTTACCATAAACCATTATTCCTTAAATTTTTTTAATTAAATAAATAATATATTATTTTATTATTTATCCAATATTCCTCTAAATTAATTAAATACCACATTTTCCATTCTTCTAAAGGTTAATAAATTTAATTTATTTAACCTTAGATTCAATTCTCAAATTCCTCCAATTTTATTAACTAATTAATACCAGATTAGTTAACTAATGAATCATTCCTTAAATCTCCATTAGCCTTTTTCCTAATTTGATATTCTTCCAACTATAAAACTTGTCATTATCTACCATGTGTCATTTCCCTTCACATGTGCAAACTTGCAAATTTATGCAATAATTATCCATATCACTTCAGATAAATCCACTAAGGACAAATGTCACATTTTTTGTTGAATTTTCATGGGACCACCTTCGTTTTTTCCAATTTTAAAATCTCACCTCCCTTAAAATAGGAAAACATCACATATTTCCTCTTTTTGGAATCCCATCACAATCTCCCATTTTATTATCTAATTACAATCATTTAACCTTCACCTCCAATTAATCCACTCATATCCATTGCCTCATTCTTGAGAGAACCTCTTTAGTCTAACCCCTTAGTCGTTCAACAAGATCTTAGCCCCCCATCACTTTCATCATGAATCTATAAATTGAAGCTCTCACTTTTAATTAGCATCAAGCCTATTTTAATTAAGCTTATGCTATCATTTCACTATCACAATACCATTGTCATAGCAAGGTTATGCTATTCTTTATATTAAGAAATCCACATCCTATAATAATATAGAGAATATCAAATAGAGTTATGGTGCATTCTATTTCAGCTCAATCAAGGGGAAAGAAGGTGGCTTGAGGTATAAGGTTTTGTATTTTTTGCATTATCTTTAGTTAATTTGCATCAGTGATTTTCATTGTCCTCATGGGCTTTGAATGAGGTGACATTATGATGATGCCATCAATTTATGGATGTAGGAAGGAGAAATGGAACTATAACTTGTGGGTAAAACTATTTTAATAGATTAAATAAGTCTTTGTAAATAGTTTAGTTCAAATGACCAAGGAAATTCTATAGAGGGAAAGATGGTGAAATGATGACATCAAGATGACATCACTAAAGGTAGAATGCATAATTTTCCATATGAACTAGATGAAAGATAAATTTAATGGATAAGTTCAGATGGGGGATGAACTTTTGCAAGCTTATTAAATCTAGTTAAACTAAGGGCTTGCAAGAAAAAAAAAGTGAGCTAGTTTTATTCTTAAATGGAGAGGTTTAAATGGGAATTGAATATTTGTAAGAAGTAAAATAAAATTAAAAGAGATCTAAATGTGATAAAAGGTAGGTGAATACGTTAAAACATTGAAAAATATAATTCAATTGGGCACTAAGAACCCACAAAACTAAAAGATGCAGAAAAAACTAAGTGACCCAAATATTGTATGGAAAAGCAATGGAACTGAACACTTACAAATGAAAAGAGGAATTTTAGTAGGACATTAACTTCCCACAAATATTAAAATTTGTCATTTTTTTTCTAGTTTTCCTACCTTTTGTGGGGATCAATAACTGAACTAAAATTTGCAAGAAAACCTAACTAGACTACTCATAGTGCAAGAAAATTCATTTGACTTGAACTTGGGCTAGTTAGAATGGGAAACTACAAAAGAATAACTTCCTTCCCTTGGAGAGTTTCACAAAACTTTCAAAAGATACTAGGCCTAATTTTTCATTTTCTACCAAATTATACTAAGAAATTTGGAAATGGTCCACCCAAAGTAGATATCTCAAATCAATTATTAACAAATGAGTTGAGAAGGCCAAGTTAATAGATAGAACATCATGTGACAACCAAACAAGGCACCAAATTTTTTATTCCAAATACTACATGTAGTGTATAAAAATGTATCCCTTTACATTTTCACACTTGTTTGGGCCCTCCCTGCTAAAATTGGGCTTCTTTATGCCTTATTTGGTCCTATTTTGCATCCACAAGCCTTATTTAATGCATTTCTTTGAGGATAATCCTAACACTTAACTAATGAACAATCATAATTCACGTTTTTGGGTTATGTGTCCCATATTTAGTGATATAGGACTCATACACCACCTTGGGTGTATGGATCCCACCTAAGTCCTAGGGCCTAGTCTTGAATATGGCATAAAACTTAGCATTTCTTCAAAATAGGTCCAAGCTAAAGCAAGACTCATACGCCAATTGGGGCATATGAGTCCCAGTAGCATAGGATTGGGACACAAATTTCAACTACTATGACTCATACACCCCAACTGGTGTATGAGTCTCGCTTTAGCTTGCACCTATTTTGAAGAAATGCTAAGTTTTATGCCATATTCAAGTTTAGGCATCGAGACTTAGGTGGGACCCATATTCCCAAGGTGGTGTATGAGTCCAAGATCACTAAATCTAGGACACATAACCCAAAAACATGAATCATGACTGGTCATTAGTTAAGTTTCAGGATTATCCTTGAAGAAATACATTAAATAAGGCATAAAGAAGCCCAATTTTAGCAGGGAGGGCCCAAAAAAATGTGAAAATGTAAAGGGATACATTTTTCTACACTACACTACAAACTTCTTCCACATTTATAGGTGCTAATTAGCACATTTTTATTGTTTCTCTTACAAGGCCACCATCACTCTAGAATAAAAACCATATGATTCTATATCTAAGCTTTGAGTGTCTCAACTATGCAACCAAAATTAGCTTTGAGTGGCTAAGCCATGCCACCAAAATTTGGTTAAATATATCCTCATTTATCACAATGGTTTTAAATCAATACTTGTCTCCACTAGCTTAAAATTTGAAACTAAGTGTTAGAGGATTTTTGTAGGCCTTCCATTCTTGCATTTCCTCTCAATTCATTTACAAGAATTATGAAGTCCAAAAAAATATTAAAAGTGATTCCTAAATTTAACTAGGCCTTTGTCCAAAACTATGAGTAGGTCTTTGCCACTTAGGAATAAATACCAAAATGAAATGATACCGTCCAAAAATGCCTTAATATTGTCCCTTGTAAGGTCTCCAACTCCCAATGCATTATGTGTGACCAATTAGACACCTTAGAGTACTTTAAGGAAGATATTTTTATGATTTCGAATGATATAGATCCTAATTATCATGGATTCTCTTGTGAATTTTAGCACTCATAAGGTTATGAGGATGCAATTATTTTCTAACACGTCAATTTTCAATAAGACCACCTCAACTGACATATTAATTTTTTAATAACTTAGATCCTTGCTCCAAGAACCAAAATTGATGAATTGCATGGTGGAATGATTCCATAATCCATATTTCCCCCTTCTCATAATTTATGGATGATAGTCATCTCATTTCTATTGTCTATCTTATGACGTCACCACCACTCTAGAAGCACATTTTTTTTATTTTATCATTGATATTTGAGTTGCTTATCTATTCTACTAGAAGTAGGTTATAGTTGTTCATTCGTTACAAGGGGATTATATCAAGGCTAGGATTCATTAGCTCAAAATTGACAACCAAGTGTTAAAAGTAGTTTTTTCATACCTTGCATGTTTTCTATTCCTCTCAATCTATCAATAAAATATATGAAGTCCAACAAATCTTAGAATATCTTCTTGATATTGAAAAAGGGTCCTCACAGGGGTCTTTGATAGAAAGGTGGCACATCGTGGGTTGAGGATGCAAAGAACGAATTATCATTGCTATAGGATAGGCTCGAGGAGAAGTGACACTACTATGAAATAGGCAGATAGATCCCTTGGCATGGTAGGGGCCACTAGGGAGGAGGAAATAGAGTAGAACCTCAAGATCCATGGGCATCAGGAGGGACTCGTGTAGTAGGAAAAAATATAAGACAAAACCATAAAGAGTGAGGTCCCCTGTCGATCTCAAGGAGGTGCGATGGCCATTGGGGTAAGGAAGATTGCCTTCCCAAAAAGATAAGGAAATGGAGCAAATCGGATCTGGGGTATGGGTGACAAAGGGAAAAAATGCAAGGTGTGAGCCGGGGTGCTCATTAGAGGTGAAGAGATTTTAACAGAGGTGAAAGGTGGGTAGCGACAAACAAAGGTGGGAAAGCATGCCTGAAAGTAATTTCTCCCATATATTCTACAGTTAATTAGACGTACAACAGTAGTAAGTGTTTGCATGAATCATGCATGTAGGAAGTATTTAGAAAGTTTATGTTTGCATGTTAGTTCACAACAGTGAGAGTATTGATTTAGTACGTTTCCAGAATAATATTTTATATGTAAACTCCTCTATAAAAGAAAAATGATGTAAATGTTTTTCAAAGAAGCAATAGAAGTTGTGCAGTAGCATGATGTGTTAATATTTTGTGTTTATATATTTCAATGTGTTGTGTTCTGATTTTTCTTCATTCAATACCATCAAAGTGGTATCAGAGCTAGTCGAGCCTTTGGGTTTATCACAGGAAGATCATTGTTGAAGGATTGTGAAGGTTGAAAGGAGATTTCAATAGTCAAGGTTAAGAGGAAGCCGAGTATTAGAAGAAGAGTCAGGTTGATTGATTGTGTCTGAAGCTGCAAGAATAAGGAGAATATTAGGCACTGAATTATGAGCAAAGAAGAGAAATAGGAAGGTTGAAGCTATTGTTAATGTATGTGTCTGCTCAATAGAGGATTATTGTAGTGTTTAAAGGATTGCAGTTTACAAGCCATAGAAGAGATTTGTTGTCCCCCAGCCACAGAAGAAGTTGTCTCAGTTGCAAGTCATTTATGAGTAAGCTGCCAGTTGAAGTCGCTGATATAGTTTGGAGGACCAATTGAGGTAATTGTTATTTTGTGTTGTAATCAAGAAAAAGAGGTTTTAGAAAATATTGTGTGAAGATTTGTAGATCATGGAGCCATCATAGCTGCTAGAGGGAAGAGAGAAATCGTGGAAGGTTGAAGCCGCCTATGTAGAAGCCACTTTCAAACAAAGTTTAAATCATAATCTATAAGAGAAAAAAAAAATTATAGTTTTTAAAAGGTGAGTTTAATTTATTTGGTCTAATGGGTAAATTTGGTAAAAGGGTTAAAAAAGAAATAAATGTTTTGGAGGAAGAATTGATAGAAATTAAAAAATGTAACTCACAATTGGTAGCAGATTTAAAGAAATTTGGAAAAGAAAGATATGATAATTTATGTGAAACTGAGAGTCTTGAAAAATAATTGGGTAATGTTAAAAGAAAGAATGAAGAGCTAGAAGAAAAACTAAAGTTGTTTGATGAGATGAAGAAAAATAATAAAGATTTTGAAGAAAAGCTGAAATTGTTAGAAGAAGAAAATTGTTTAGAAAAAGAAGAATTATCAAAGCTGAAAGAAGAAAATGAATGTTTAAGGAAAAATCCATTGGTAAGTGATGTTGCTTGCAGTACAGAGGATTTGTATTGTTCAGTTGATAAATCAAGTATTTTGTGTGATATAGAAAATATTGTTTCTGATGAGGAATGTATAGAAGAAGAATGTAAAGCTGATGTGTTTGAATCTAGAAATCATGTTAATTATAGTGAGAAAATGTTGGTTTTAAAATTATGCAAAAAATGGGTTATAGAGGTGAAGGTTTTGGTAAACATGGGCAAGGAATGAAAGAGCCCATTCAGCCAAATGTGAGGCCAAAAAATGAAGGCCTTGGGTATGGTCAGAGAAATAAAAATGATGATGTAAGTGTTACAGGTTGCAAACCAGTTCAAAGAATGGAATGCATGTTGTGTTCCCATTGTAATAGGGAAGGACATAGAAAAGATAATTGTTGGGATCTACATCCGTGCAAGATTTTCGGTTTGAGAAATCATTCAAAAAAAATGTGTTGGCAAAGGGAGTGTAAAAGTGAATCTTTGAAAAATTGCATAAAAATAAATTATGGATGGAATTATGGGTCAGATTGGAAAAATTTTACAGGTATGTTTAAAAATTTGTTCAAATACAAATGTTTGTATGGAAAAGAAGATAGCAATCAAGAGAGATTTGTTGGTCTTTTAAGACATCATGCAAAGTTGAAAGCTACAAATAGCGAGATAACTCAAAGTTTGAAGGACTGTTGTAGTAGTTGGTGAAGGGTTCAAAAGAGATTTGTAGATATTGAAGATCGAAGATCAAGTGAGTGAAGACTTCGAAAACAAGAATTTGAAGAATGAAAATGCTGAAGCATGTGGTCGAAATTAAGGGGGAGTGTTGGAAAGTAATTTCTCCCATATATTCTGTAGTTAGCTAGGCGTACAACAATAGTAAGTGTTTGCATGAATTGTGCATGTAGAAAGTATTTAGAAAGTTTATGTTTGCATGTTAGTTCACAACAGTGAGAGCATTGATTTAGTATGTTTCCAGAATAATCTTTTATATTGTAAACTCCTCTATAAAAGAGACATGATGTAAATGTTTTTCAAAGAAGCAATAGAAGTTGTGCAGCAACATGGTGTGTTAATATTTTGTGTTTATATATTTCAATGTGTTGTGTTTTTTATTTTTCTTCATTCAATACCATCAAAGTAGAGGGCCCGAAGGTTGATGGAGGCTAATAGTGGCAAGGAAAGAAAGAAGAGGACAGATCCAAATTCAATGCGAGTACATGAAGTAGATAGAGGCTTGGATCCAAATCCAAATGGGAAGAATCTAGATTTGGGAAATGAAGATGCGAGGCATGGGAGAAATACCATAGCATTGGTGATCCCTTCAATCATGGTTGAAGCCTCATGGTTCATGTTGGAAGATAGTGCCATTTTTTCCAAGTGGTGGGGAGATGGTTGTACTAAAATAAAAATGGTACAATGGTAGGAAGAAAATGTAGTGATAAGGTAAGTATCAAATTTCTCCAAAATAGTTTTTTGTTGATTATATGCACTTTCGCAAAAACCAAGCAAGACATCCTAGCATCGAAATATATGGCCACGGAGGGGAGAGGGTTTTAATTCAAAAAGTGGGAATGGAATTTTCATCTAAGGTCCCACATACTAGATAGTATGATGGTCTGGATTGATTTCAAAAATCTTGTTATACAATTCTAGAACATGGAATCCCTAGAATGGATTGGGGAGGTTTTAGGTCCTGTATTGGGGATAGATGAAGGGGCACTACAAGAAGGAAATGAGGGAACGATGATACTATGTGTGGAAGTGATTCCTTGGAGTCATTTATGGGAGGAAATTGAACTGATACACAATGGGGGAAGATGGTTACTGAAGGTGGAGTGGAGTTTCTCACAATTTTAATTGATGGTATGAAAGAATTGGAAGCAAGGCAGATTATGGACAAGTAACAATGCTGATAAAAAGGGAAAAAGAGTGTTGGAATAGGAAGAAGGCACCTCAGAGGGAGTTGACCATAAAGAATCTAGCAACGCTGAAGAGCATAAGTTTGAAGATAGATTTGGGGAGGTATCAATTGGGAGGGAGTTTCAAGCAAAGAATCAAGAGGTCATGATGTAGGAGAAAACACAAGAAATTATGGAATATAAGAAGGCACTAGATGAGGTTGTGCCAAGGGAGAAATTCAAGGATAGTTCAAATAAAAAAGACCAACTATGTCAGGATTAGGAAATGATTCTGGAAGTAGTGAATGAGCTAAGAGAGTTGGCGAGGGAATTTGACTCCTCCATCCCAAGGAGAGAGGGAGGAGGCATGGTGAAGGAGGGAGAAGATCTGGAGGTACAGAAAGAAAAAAAACGTACAAATAGTTTTAGTAAAGGTAGAGGAGTGGGATAAGGAGGTTTTGGGAGAAGAGGCAGTCCCAAAAACTAAGGAAAGGTTGGATTCTGGAAAGGACATATAGGGAATGAAAAAATTAGAGGCTTTAGAGGAAGGGGATATGTCTCTTAAAAATTTGAAAAATAGCCTTGAAAAGGAAATTGGGAGTGTAAACTATAGCTTATAGTAGAAGCACATCGAATTATGGAGACAAGAAGAAAGCTGGTAGGAAAACTAATGAAGAGAAGAGGATGATGGTGGGGGAAGCTATTGGGCAGTAGAAGATAACAATGTACTTGAAATCAAGGAAAGGCATTACCCTTCCTAGTGGATGATGAGGATCTTAAGTTGGAATGTTAGGGGCTTAAAAGCCCCTAACAAGAAGCATCTAATTAGGCACCTTTTAGAGAAACCAGTGGTAGATCTAGCATTAATATAGGAAACAAAACTGAGTAGAGTAGAGATTGAGGGTCTTAAGAACAAGTGAAAATTTTGGAAGATGTTGTTTTTGGAATTAGAGGGTGTGTTAGGGTGTGTAACCATAATGTGGAGATCCAAATTGGTGTATTTGGAGGAGGTGGCGGTAGGGAATCATTGGTTGGAAAGCAAAATTATATGTTTGACTTCAATTTTGTCCTTCATGGTGATAAATGTATATGGCCAGTCTATTTGTATGCTAGAGAGGATTGTTTGGAAGGAGATTGAGGGGTTTACAAGGGGAAACAGGGAGCCATTTCACATCTTGGGTGGAGACTTTAATGCTATTCTTCATTCCAGTGATAGAAGGGGTAGGGTAGGCAAGAAATTGCAATCATAGGACTTTGTAAATCAAAATTTTATAATGGAGATCAAAATGGTGAATGGAAACTTCAGTTGGACAAGTGACACATTAGGCTTCAGAATAATTGTAAAGAAGCTGGATAGATTTATATTCAAGGTTGACTTGACCACCTTTCCATTTACTCTAGATTGTAGCATTGTTCCATTCTCGGATTTTGACCACCACTAGTTTAAGTTAGATATTTTGGTGATAAAAAATCAAGTCGATGCCCATTTCATTTTGAAAAAAATGTGTTCAAAGATCCACACTTCTTCCAAAATGTGGAAAATGGATGGAATATGACTAAAAATTTTAAAACAGTAGATCAAGATTAGGAATACAAACCACTTTAGCAATATATTTGAAGAGAAATGGTGCCTGGAAACAAAACTAGAGGAAGTAAAATCGAGTGTGATAACTAGGGGCATGGATGAGGAGCTCTTTATTAAATATAAATAACTACTTAAATAATTGGAGGAGGTACTAGCTAGAGAAGAGGTGCTCTAACAAAAAAATTACTGGGAAACGTTGATAAAATAGGGAGAATGAAACTAAAAATTCTTCCATAATTCCATAAGAGTCAGAAGGTAAGTTAAGAGAATCTCTAGTCTGAAGAAGGATAATGGGGAGGTGGTGAAAGGGGCAGTAGATATTATGGCAGAAGTGATGCACTTCTTTCATCAACTCTTCAATAATTCAAAAGGCTCAAATTTACAATCACAACAATCTCTACTAGAAGGATCCTAGTGTTGGTTACAGGAAATCAAAATATGATGTTTTTGGGGCCATTTTTCGATAGAGGAAATCAAGCAAGGTACTTTCTAGCTCCACTCGGACAAGGCTCTAGGCCCAAACATCTTCCTGACAAGATTTTTTGAAAACTATTGGAGCATCATCGAGCAAGAGATGATGGAGGCCTTGGAGGAATTGAGAGCCTCGAGGAAGATACTAAAGGAAATCAATAACACTTTCTTGGCCTTGGTACAAAAAAAGGAGAAGAAAACATCAATGGATGAGTTCAAGTAGATTGCTCTATGCAACACACTATATTAAATTATGGAAAAAGTGATGGAAAATAGGTTGAAGACAATTCTTCCAGCCTTGATTTTAGAGGAATAGTCTAACTTTTACTTGGGAATCCAATCATTGATGGGGTAATTATTGTACAAGAGGTCATTCACTCACTTTATAGAAGAAAGAATCAAGATATGTTGGTCAAATTAGATATAAAAAAATCCTATGAGATGGTGGATTGGAGGTTTTTGTGCAAACTTCTAGAAGCCTTTGTGTTTGATAGGGTGTGGGTGTCATGGATTATCAACTGCATTTCAATCCTAAAATTATCAATCCTCATAAATGGTGAGATGGTTGGTTTCTTTGAAGCTTATAGAGGCTTGAGAAAAGGAGACCTTCTATCTGCTTTCATATACATCTTGATGGAAGAGGCTTTGGGTAGGGAAATTTTGTAATTATTATACAAGAGGTCATTCTTCTAGCCTTGATTTCAGAGGAATAGTCTAACTTTTACTTGGGCATTCAATCATTTATGGGGTAATTATTGTACAAGAGGTCATTCACTCACTTTAGAAAAGAAAGAATCAAGATATGTTGGTCAAATTAGATATAAAAAAATCCTATGAGATGGTGGATTGGAGGTTTTTGTGCAAACTTCTAGAAGCCTTTGGGTTTGATAGGGTGTGGGTGTCATGGATTATCAACTATTGGAGCATTTTGCATTTCAATCCTAAAATTCTCAATCCTCATAAATGGTGAGATGGTTGGTTTCTTTGAATCTTATAGAGGCTTGAGACAAGGAGACCTTCTATCTGCTTTCATATACATCTTGATGGCAAAGGCTTTGGGCAAGGAAATTTTGTGGGAGGCCTCTAGGAGCATGATTGTTGGTGTTCAAATCACAAGTGGGTTTCTAGTAGTAGCACATGAACAATTCATAGATGACATAAATATTTTTGGTGCCACTAGGCAGAGTGAAGCTTTAACATTCAAAAGGATTCTTAATTGTTATGCGGATACTTCGGGATAGCATGTGAGTGAGGCCAAATAAGAGATATTCTTAAATAGAGATCCTAGTCTGACATTGGAAGTGGTTGAGGCTATGAAATTCAAGATTGGGCGTTTGTTGATGAAATAGCTTGGGTTACCATTAGAAAGAGTAGTAAGAGTAGAAAATTTGTGGGATCGCTTGGAAGATTGTGTCAATAGATGCCTTTTGGCCTAGGGATGTAAGTAGTTGTCATGGGTAGGAAGGATTGTTATGCTTAAGGTGGTCATATCATCTCTTCCTATATACATTATGTCCTTCATGGTGTTATCATCCTACAAGGCTTCACAACTCAACTATAGCATGAGGTGCTTCTTCTAGCAAGGCACTTCTGATTAGAATAAATTCCCACTAACTACTTGGGAAACAATTTCCAAATAAAAAAAGAGTGGGGGAATGGGTCTCAGGAATTTTTTCAAACAAAATAAAACACTAAGAGTGAAGTTGATATGGAATATGTCCATTCAAAATGATGTGAAATGGGAAAAGTTTCTTTAGATCAAGTACTTGAAATATAACAATGCTAATAACATATTACTTGTAGAGAGTTTTTCAAGTCACTCTAGAATTTGGAACTTCTTGTGAGCTTATTACCTTATCATTTAGGAATAGTTATCCTAGGATGTGCATGATGAAAGAACAAACCTCTTTTGTAAGGAATCTTGGTGTGAATACCTGAGCATAGATGGAAGCATGGTGATTGAGCAGTCAAGAAACATTTTTACAATGATCTTGGGGCCACCACGTGAGGGAGTATCTAGAGGAACAAAGGATGGATAAAATATCGGTGTTTTTCTAGAAGGCCTTTGATATGGGACTCATCCCTCTAGAGGAAGCAAAGATTGTAAGGCAAGAGCTAGGGAAAAGAACAATAACAATTTGTGTTGGGATGGACAAGCTAGTTTGGGTTGGATCGGTGTCTTGTTAGTACAATTCAAAGGATGGTTATTAGGATCAATGCAAGAATGATGAAGCTTCAATGTTTCCATTACATCTTTGTTGGGATCACTCTTGTCTTTCAATATTTGGCACCTTTGCATGAGATGTAATGCAAGATAGGATTCTAATGATGGATAAGTTAAGAAGAATTGGTTATTCGGGCCCTTCTAGGTGTGTGTTATGTAGGAAGGAAGAGGTGGATGCAAATTATTTATTGGTTGGGTGCCCATTTGTACAAGCATGTTGGAAGTGGCTTTGTGCAAGACTAGGCTGGAGTGGTGTACTACCAAATAATATACTGGGATCATTTTCCTCTTGGGTAGTGCTCAAGAAGAATTCATTCTTTAGCGAGTTGTGGTTGATTAGACCCTCATTGTTTATTTAGAAAATCTAGAAGAAGCATAATAGGAGACTGATTTTAGACAAAGTGAGAGACTTTCCAGCCTTCATGAACAAGCTCGAGGTTGCAATTTTTGAGGTGGTGAATGGTAGGGTGGGCCAAAAAAATTTGAGTTGTCAACTTTTTCAGAATGGGATGCGAGAATGAGGAATTTTTTTATTTGGTTTGACTCTCTCAAAACCTAGGGCCCAATCTTAGGGAGAAAAGAAAGAAAATCGTAAAGGTGGGGAGTGGTTCCTTCCAAAGGAAGGCTGGTATAAGGTAAATTTTGATGGTGCTTCCAGAGGTAATCTGGGGGCCTCAAGAGTAGGATGTGCATTAGAGATGCTAAGGGAAGGATGGTGGCTAAGAGATCTCTACCTCTTTCAGAAGGGACAAACATGGTGACTGAGCTTAGGTCCCTCATTTATGGTCTTCAGTTAAATAGGGAGCTAAAATTGGGGAACATAGAAATTAAATGAGACTTGATGGTGATCATTCAAGTGATGATATCATGGAAGATAGTGAATTGGAGACTGTAATCTCTACTTGAGGAAGCCTATAAACTAACTAAATATCTAGTAGCATTTTTCATGAAGCATGTATACATGGAGGAAAATGTGGTGGTTGATAGATTGGTGAATGATGGGGTGGAGGGAATCTTAGTGACCCATATAAGTAGCTTGGTATAGGGCCAAAGCTAAGGAAAATAATTAACCTCTCATGGTAACTTGGCGTGGTGAAGAAATTTAATTCGTACTGTTGTGTGTAGTGTGGGTAGGCACAGAGAATCATCCAAGTTGGCATAGTATGAGAGGGGTGAGTAGGATGAAATATTTTAATGTATTTTGTATCACACATGTAGCATGGTTGGTCAAGGAATTTTCAAGGACGTGGAGAGGATGGATCTCAAATTGAAGTGACATTTCACATTAACTCACACATGTATTGAGGCCGATAAAGGGTGGCATGAGGCCTAGAATTCTCATTTGAATGGTGAGGATGAGGTTTTGGGTGGGTTTGAGTGTAATAGATATGGAGACACCCATTCATCTAACTATTATGCATAAACTATGGGATTTCCTTGGGAAGATCATGGAAAATAGGTTGCATCAAATGTTTAAGGAGTGGGATCAACTGGTATTGGGCATTTTTGAGCTTGTCTTGGGGAAAGAGTACATGGTGTCGGTGGAGAAATATCAAGAAAATGTGGACATCGCTTCAAGGTTTTCCGCATCTCTTCTAGATTTGGAACTCTCGAAGGCAATGGTGTTGCTGATGGCATGCAAATTGGTAATGGTAGAACTGTTAGGGGGTGGACGATATGATGATTATAACTAAGTTGGGGGTGGGTATTCTGCATTTTTGTGATATGGAAAGGGTGTTTCTCCTAGACATCCAAGTGAACGATAACCCTTTCTCTTGTATGTAAAAGGATGAGATCTAAGGGAGCACAAAGAGTTGGATAGGTGGGTGCTAATTTTCTGAATGTCTTTCTGTACCTAGAGGAGGTATCAAGGGTGGACTTTATGGAGTGTTTCTAGGAGTACCTGCTTAAGGAGGGTGTGTTGTTTGACTAAATTCTTAAGATGTGTTTTGATAGCACATCCATGGTATGTGTTGGTCAATCTTTTATATATTATGTTGGATGTCTTTGATCGTGACTATGTATAAAGGGGTGGTTTGTGATGTAAGGTGGGGGTTTAGGAAGTTAATGTTGGATCAATCCTATGAGTTTTATATTTTTCTTTGGTTGGATGTTTTGTATTGGGGGTTGGCTTGCTCTAAGCATATCACTATATTAGTAGAGCTCTATAAATATTATTTTATATAAATAGAAAGATATTTATGTACAAAAAAATATCTTCTTGATATTATTATGTCATTTTCCCAAAAATATAAGTAGATATTTTCTACTTATTAATATGCTTGATTTATTTGTTTCCTTAAAAAAATTTCTCAATATTGTCCTTTTCTAGGTCTTTAACTCTTAGTGCATTATGTGTGACCAACTGATAAACTTCTAAGAAGACTTGAAGGAAGCTATTTTTATGATGGAAAAAGATAAAGCTCCTTGATTGGATATATTCCCTTGTGAATTTTACATGTCCTAGTATATTGTTGGAAATGACCTCCATAAGGTATATATTGGAGATTTTCATTCTAAATATGTAAATAAACTAATTAATAAAGGAAATTTAAAGTTCATACATAAAGTTGATAAGCCATAAGATATATATAATTAGAGGTCGATTGCCTTATTTAATTCCTCCTACAAGATCATCTCCAAAATTTTGGGAGTTAGATTTTAGCCTGTGCTCCCCCTCTTTGTTCATCTTGAACAAATTTGTTTTACTAAATCCAAATTTCTTCAACATAATATTATTTTTATTTGGGAGGGAATGAAATTTAATTTATACTCTAAAAGCCTTCCATCTTCCTCAAGATTAACGTTTTTGAGGCTTATGATCTCATCAAATCACTAGTCATCATTGTCATGCTTTAGGTGATTAGATTTGAGCTCTATTTCATTGAGTATATGGAAGTGTTGTTCATGAATGAGCCTATTTACACCATGATCTCTAGCTAGATCTATGTCTTCTTAGATTCATAAGTCCATCTTTCAAGGCTATCTTATAGTCCTAGTATCGTATATTCTTACTACCAAAGAATTGAGTTATTTCTTATCTCATGCAATTTCTCAATCCCTAGTCAATGGGATATATCTCCTTCCAATTCATCCCAAAAATCACTTAATTTTTATTTTTCCAATGAATCCTCTCTTACACATATTGAGGAAAATAATATTGTTAGTCAATCCCTCGAGTGCTTGGATATTTTTTTTCAGGATTATATTTCAATAATCAATAGAAAAAGACTCGATGCTATCAGCAATACTTTCCTCCTAGCCCATAATGGCTTGGATAGTTGTGATGGACATGGATAGATCATGGAAAAGTGCTCCACTTTTGGAAATACAATTTTATTTTCAATCCATAACCTTTATGCTTTGGAAACCCATGATTGATAGAGTGGAGAAATAGCTTAATTACTTGATTGCCAAGCCTCTTTCCTTGGCTACTAAATTTTCCATATTTTTTATAGTCTTGGCTAACATTCTTGTGTATTAATCTTCTTGTTAGTTTCCTTCCAAATATTTTTATGGTTACATGGGAAATCTCCTCAAATATTTTTCTAGGCTAATAGAGTAGTAATTCATGGTTTCTGCCATATTTATTTAGAGATCTATTTCCTAGCTTAGAATTATTGAGTCTTAGTATTGCTCTCAATTTGAAAACAAGTATTTTTACTATGTGCTAAGTGGATTATTAGAGTAGTGTAAGGAAATGAAACTTTTAAAAGTTAGCTCTCACATTGTATTAGTTATAGATTAACAACTAGTCATTTAGATTGGAAGGTCTTAGACCAGAAAACTCTTGTCACCATGCAAGATACTATATGAAAATTTAGGATATTTTTGTCATAAAGAGTATTTGGAAATTCAAGAAAACGATCAAAAAAATTATTTATTAAGGTTGAAGGTGAATTCTACAATGGGATTTATGTCAATAAACAATCTATTTTTTGGTTTCTAGTTCTTTGTTTTTAAGACCACCCACTAGGCAAGGTTCCTTGGATTCATTCCTTGAAATATTTTAAGTGAGGAATTTTTGTTCTTGATTTTATTTATAGAATCACCAAAGAAATATAATTCTTGGCCCAAAATCAAATTTAAATTTAAGTTAGCTACCCAAGACTAGGAAAGCTTTTAGATTATTATCAATGATCTAACAACCTAAATTCCTCTCAAATTTGGGCTCAAGTGAAAGGATTGGAAATGGTACTTGTAGATACCTAAAATTATTTGAACACATCACACACTCCTAATTTTCTATTTTACATCATTTTCCTCATTATCTCCTAATTCATTAATTTTAATTAAATAATTTCTAATTATTTGATTAAATTCATTATTTTTCTCTAATTGAACTCAATTAAATTATTTTTAATTAATTAGTTAAATAAAATTTCCTTACTTCCACATTAAATAATTTCAATTATTTATTTGAAAATACTAATTTTCCTATCACACACTTAATTAAATAATTTTCAATTGTTTAATAAAAAATCTTAAAACTTTTATCTCACCTCAAAATTAAGTAATTTCTTAATTATTTAATTAACTAGTTTTTCTCCAATTTGTACATGGCATATTATATTCTCAAAAAGAGAAGGTTATCTTTATAAAATATCTTCCCTCCATAAAATATCCAAAACTAATTTCTTTGAAATGAGGAGATACTTTCATTAGTTGAATCTCTCATCAATCCTCCACCATTGATCTCATGATCTAATCTTAATCATTGATCTTCCTCCTCCAATCTCCACTATTGATCAAACCTTCATGAATTATATATAATAATCCTTACCTCCATTAAAAATCATTCACAATCTTCATGAGTTTGAGAATTCCCCATTTCTTCATCATTTCTTCATCATTTTGACCATTTGAGCATCATTTGTAAGTCAACATGTTCATCAACAAGTTTTTGCAACATGTCATGTACAATTGAGCAATCCACATACCAAATTCTCATTATTCAACAATGGAGTACAAGTTTTCATATATATTTTATTAATTTTATCTTAATTAGAATTATGTTCTTAATTTATGTTTTATTCATTTGATTCATGGAATTCAAATTCATTGGTTAGTGGGTTTAATTGATCTCTTAATTGTAGGTGTTTAATGGTTTTTAACCCTAGTTGCTATAATCTACCTTTTTAATTATTTCCTATTATTCTTGTTGTGAATTTTGGAACTATTTCCATTTCATGCCATCTCAATGACCAATTATTGAAAATTAATCTAAGAGATCTCACATCGGTCACCCTGCATAAGTATCCCTTCAAAAAGTCCTAAATTTGGCTAAGTCTTGAATTCATCAGTCTTTTGGTCAATTTTCATAACTTTGTCGATCACCACCTATGTTTTCATAACCTTTCCTTCTCTCGACATACCACACAAGGTTCATCTTTGTGAAACTCTAAAGTGTGCTAGTGTCTATAAATGTTTTCTTAACCTTCGAAAGCCCTCCCTAAGTAAAGTTGATTCATTTAAGAGTCTTTCATTAGTTAGGAAACCTACATCGATCTCCAAAAAATTTGTTCAAGCTTTCTTTTTATCCACCCAATGATGATAATTCTTTTGAAAGCGATAAGGATAAAGGGTTTTCAGTGTTTTATATTGGTTTCAAAACCCCTCTTGGCTGCTAGAAAGGTTATTAAAACTTTTCTTTTGACCAATCAATTCAAATTGGGTTTCAGATGTTAGAGATTGGATTTCTCACTTTTTCCTTCCCCTTTCCTATTGCCCAACCTTCAATGTAGTGTTCAAAAGTTTTGGCCAAATCAAACCCTTTGGATGTTGGGGTTTTGGATTCCTTCTTTCATCTTACCTCTTAATCGGTAAGAGGTAAACCTTCCTCCTGAAGCTCGACTCCCTGATAGATTTGTAGCTTTTTGATTTCATGGCTTTAGTGTTATTTCTACAAGTCTTTGGTGAGAGAAAACATAGCTATAGTATAGGGTTCTCTTTAAGGTGCTCTTACTACCCAACCTCTAAAAAAAGGTAGTTTTCAAACTTCATGGTTTGGCTTTCTCTCCTAGTCTTCAGCAAGTGGTACTCTCAATGCCCACGGTCTGATGCTCAATGCCATGTAGCAAGTGGTATGAGGTATCTTTGATGCCCAAATCTTGATGGTGACAAATTTCTGGGGGTCCAAGCCATTTAATTCCAAATCTAGTAATGCTTTCCTTTTAGACCTGATGCTCCGACCATTCATGTTTTGGACATGTTTTATCATAATGGTGCCATTAATGCCTAAGTGACCTTCTCACCTACCCCTTTGACCTTTAGGGATCAAGGAAAAAATTTATTGCATTATTTGATGGTTGTGGTTGATTTCATGGGTTCCCATGCCCATTTAAAGTTGATTATTGTCCTTCTTCTCTTGCCCCAAACCCAAATCATTGATTTTATAGGGGAATTTTTGGAGGTATTTTGGACAACATTTATTGTAGAAGTATGATGTATAGGTCTTGATCTATCTTGGGTTTTTCCTTTAGCATGGTTTTCATGATCTAGTCTACTCAACTCTCATTGGGGTGAATTTCTACTAGTTTCTAACCCTAGGTAGGTATAGGGTTTAGCTAGAGTCGACTAAGTTATGCATGAACTATAAAGTTAGTTCACTTGTACATCTTCAAGGGGTTCTTCCTTTTGTCGAGAAATCTTGGTAATCTTAGATAAGTATCTAAGATTTGTAGTGCCTTTGGTAACTTTAATTTCGTTTAGATTGCCTCAAAAACATGTACAACTATGTCACAAAGCGGAATCAGACATAGTTCATTTCCCACATTAATCCTTCTGAGAGAAACTTATGCAAATTTATTCTCAACAACAAACATTAAGAGATTATAACCAAGAAACATGAAACATGAAAGATGAGATAGAACACACAAATTTACTTGGCGAAAACCCTTTCGGGTAAAAAACCCCACACTCCAAAAGCCCATATTGCCATTTAATTATTCATGCAACAAAATAAGTACAAATAAAACTCAGGCACTAAGTCTTTACATATATTAAATCTTGTTTGATTCTAGAGATAGACTAGCAGCAACCTTGTGACAAGAGTTTCCTTCTCTCCTTTTTACATTTCTCTGATCAACCTCTCAGTCCATTACAACCTTCACTCTATTACAATACTCTGACACAGTATATAGACAAAATTCATAGAGAGAGGTTTCACAATCAAATCACAGAGAGAGGGAGGAGTCACCTCTTGGAACAACATACTCATCCTCCAACTCCCACCATCAAACATACAAAGAGAGTTCCATTATTTTCACATTCTCAAATGGTCTGTTGATTTTCCATCGGTCACAACAATCCAACTACCAATGATTTACATTTTTCTTCTCCCATTTGTCCACAACCAACCACATAGGACAATCATTCGGTCAGCCAAGTCAACATCCTCTATCCAGCTAGATAAATTCAAACACCCACCACTCTACTATAGCCAAGACACAACACCCTCGCAGTGTAGCAGTGACTACACTCCACCACCATAGGCTCCTCAAAGTCCTATCGTGGTCTGGTGGTATACCACGCTACCGCTCACTAGGTTGAAGGTTCCCGTTGTATGGCGATATCACCACACTACCACACCTCTACATGAACTCCTGTGGTATGGCAGTATCACTGTACTATTACCAGATAGTCACAAGGCTCTCATGGTATGGAGGTATACCACACTATCGCTTGACTGTAAAAATGTTCCCACGGTATGGCGGTATACACCGCACTACCGCATCTCAGCCAGAAGGCTCTTGTGGTATGGCGGTAACCACGCTACCACACCTCTCTCACCATCACCTGGCAGGACAATGGTACAAGCATGGACATAAAAATTATGCAATTTGATCAGAAATATCAGAAGTCACACCGACATTTCTCTCTCAGAGGTTTAGGCTAGTGGGATTGAATCACATAATTCCAACAATCTCCCACTTGACAAAGATCACATTGGCACCTCTAGAGCACTCTAAGATCATGTTAGAACCACTAGTTCAAACCTTGTTTAATAGCATTCAGGACACCCAACCAACAAGTTTCCATAGATAACAGTCTACCAGACAATCTACAACAAAATCAAGTATCCAACTGCAACTAACTATCCAACATTGTCACCAATGATATTCATCCATGAAACCACATAGATCTCAAACATGCTCTCATGATCCATCAAGACTTCTACAACAACATCTAAGATGTCCACCATTTAGGAAACAATCCCTATCATCCTCCAACATGCCACCTATGGAAGAAAGGAACAAGCCAAGGTGAATATGCACCAAATGAATGAAAACAAGCAAAAGATCCCAGTGATATCAACAACAAGATGCTGCCATCACTCCAAAAACCAAGATAAAAACATTAGCTAGAACAAAAATTAGACTGACTGCTTCTATCCAACTGATAAACCCACGTGACTGAAAGTAGCACCCACATCAAGTGCTAGTTCATCCATTCACACATACCTTCAAGGTATCCACATTAGTAAACTCATGCTAGCAACACAACCAACCCATCAACCGCAGATACAAGAACCATGTACAAACCAATCTAAGAAGACAAAACACATCCAGGTACTCCCACTGCATAGGTAATGCCAAATCTAAAAGATCAAAGGCATAACAAGTCTACCAATAACAACACATAGAAAATATAATTAATGCAGTACCAAGGAAACATCCACAATGATATGCACAACCTGCAACCAACTTCTACAAGAATCATTTCTCTCAACATTCTTCCAGAGTTCTTCCAAGTTCTTTAACACCCAACATAGAGAAAGATAAAAAACCTCCAAGTTACCACTCAAAACTTGAGTGAAAACAAAAGCTCCAACCAAATCTCAAACCAATGTAAAATGAAATCAACCTTCTAGGAAGACAATCAAGACCAAAGAGATAAACTCCGCACAACATATACCTATAGAACATCCTCCTACATACACCTCTAAAATCTAGTTGTGTCGAGTATGATCTCCTTCACATCCCAAAGGAAAATCCATAAGAACACCCAACCATTCAAACTTAACATATGTAGCATGTAACCAATCATGGATGTAAGCATCTCAAAGAAGATCAAACTACTTCATTTCCCATTTCAAGAAAACAACCCATATAACTATCTCCTACTAGTTCTCATCACTAAATGATATAACACAAAAGCTCAAGGAGATAAACCATGTTGTCCACCTTCCACTATGAATCCTCCAGAACCTTAAAACAACATTCTCGAGATCCATATCATGAAAGAAAGCATAAAAAACATCTGAAAGATATAATGGGAAAATACCTCTCAAATAGACTTCATTGCCGAGAAGACCAAGAGTGGAAAATAAAACTGCTCCTTCAAGATATACAAGCCACGATGACTTACCCAAGAGCAATCTCCTCATTGGTCTCTGTTGAATTCACATCCAACCAAGGTGTAGGCTACTCAAACTTTCAACTGTAATCAACACCTTTCTCAAAAGAATTTCAGCCTCACCTTATTCTCTATGTATCCATGAACACCAAAAACCGATCATCTCATGCTAAACTCCAATCTACATTACTGTACTTAACATGAAGTTCTCAAGCATATGACCAATGTATTCAAAACATAGATTAACTCTAGATCATTATCAAAGCTCCAAACATCTAAAACAAGAACTTATCATGACACCATGATCTACACATCCCCCTTAGGAGATACCATGCTCCAAGTGACTTTACCACGGTCTCAAGAGAAAAGCATCATGCCAAAACTCTAATGCTCAATCAAGAGTATAAAATGACATCAAGCAAAAAAAACTCCAAACCAAAATCACTTGTCAAGCACCACCAACACCTCAACCAAACACACCAAATGTCCCCCATGGTTTAAAGATGTTGCACATCCTCAAATAGTGCCCATGCAAATGCGGAAGAACTCTTCTACAACAAAAAGATCTAAGAGTCCCTCCTAGTAACATCTTCAACACTAAAGAAGATCATTCACCACCAAGTGATGAAACCATAGTCACTGCTAAAGCTCCCACTAAACCGTTATATCGAGCTTTCCAAGCATCATGACCAACCATCTCCAAAACTGAAAAAAAGGTTCCAGGTCCACAAACATATAGTTGTACTGCTAATTATCCCAAGTGAAACCAAGATCTCATAAGGAGATTTACCATGCTATAGAACTCCATAATTCACTTATCATTCATCCTCTTACCTCAAAACAGCCACACCATTGCACAAATGACCACATACAAGGCCAGCTTACAAGTTTGCATAAACACTGAATCAAATCGCATGGATATAGACAGTCCACTTCTAGGTTGTCTCACTAAAAACATATGGGTAAAGACAACCCACAATATTGCACAACCCATAGATCCAATAAATGAAACATGAAGACTCACAATCACATCAATGTCTTGCACAATATGAGGTCTCACAAGAGAAAAAACATGGAGACACCTTGACTCAAACACTAAATCAAGTATAGATCTGATTTTCCAATTATGTCCACACCAAGCACTAGAGTATGGGAATCCATCAAGCATTACCATAGAACTATGAGCGACTAATCACATACCAAAAATTTATATGCAGAGAAAGAATCACACCTTCTCTCACCATGCACAAAGTATGCAAGTAGAGTTGTAACTATCTCATCTAGTAGCACCCTAAGGAAGCAAGAGTTTAGAAAATAGCTCTTTAGCAGATCCACAAAACAACAAGTTTTCTTGGCCATGTAAAACCTGCAAAACCATTAAAAAACATACAAGTACAATACATCCTTAAAAAAGGAACAGAAATTCAAGAACCCGAGGCCCATTTTAAGCCAACTCCAAAACCACCAATATGCACATGCATCTGAGAAAGAGATAGGATATTTCAAAAGCTTTCAAATAATATAATGATTAACTCCATAGCCTTTATGCATTCGAGGTTAATAGAAAACAATTCCTTCCAACACCAGGAAACACCACCCAACATAAGCACTCTCTTCCATGGCTGAGAAACAACCCATGCCTCTCCATATTACTAGGGAGCCTCTCACAAATACATTCAATATGAAAGCTTTACTGCTACACAACCATGAAGCAAAGAAATCCACCTCATATATCAAGGTTATACCACTACCAACTAGGAGACACAAATCACAACAATTCAACATGACCAACTCCATTGTCTCCACCTTCACCATCCTTCAAGATGCGTGCTATCTTTGTATACCACAAGAATTCCACTCACCAAAGGATCAATACATCAATCAATTCCTCCATATTTCGTCAAGCTTGACAAACTACGAAATGATTCGCAGGAGAAATACCCAAAACCAACAACCAAAATAAGGCTCTGATACCTTTTGTTGGGAAATATTGGTCATCTCAAATAAGTATCTAAGATCTGTAGTGCCTTGGGTAAATTTAATTTCAATTAGATTGCCTCAAAAACATGTACAACTATGTCACAAAGCAGAATAAGACACAATTCATTTCCCACATTAATCCTTCTGAGAGAAACTTATGAAAATTCAATTTCAACAACAAACATTAACAAATTCTAACCAAGAAACATGAAAGATGAAAGATGAGACAAAACACATAGATTTACGTGGGGAAAACCCTTTCAGGTAAAAAACCCCACACTCCAAAAGCCTAGATCGCCATTGTATTATTCATGCAACAGAATAGTTACAAATACAACTCAGGTACTAATTCTTTATAGAGATTACATCTCGTTTCATTCTAGAGAAAGACTAGTAGCAACCTTGTAACAAGAGTTTCCCTCTCTCCTTTTTATATTTCTTTGATTAATCTCTCAGTCCATTACAACCTTCACACTATTACAATACTCTCACATAGTATACATAGCAAATTCATAGAGAGAGGTTTCACAATTGAATCACATAGAGAGGGCAGAGTCACCTCCTAGAACAACATACTCATCCTCCAACTCCCACCACCGAACATACAAAGAGAGTTCCATTATTTTCACATTCTCAAATGGTTTGTGTATCTTCCAATGGTCACAACAGTCCAACTGCCAATAGTTTACATTTTGCTTCTCCCATTTGTCCACAACCAACCACATAGGATAGTCATTCGGTCAGCCAAGTCAGTGTCCTTTGTCTAGCCAGATAAATTTAAATGCTCATCGCTCTATCGCAGCCAAGACACAACACCCTCGTGGTGTGGTGGTGACTACACTGCACCACCATAGGCTCCTCCAAGTCCTATCACAGTGTGGCAGTATACCGCACTACCACTCACCAAGTTGAAGGTTCCCATGGTATGGTAGTATCACCACACTACCGCACCTCTGCATGAAAGCTCCTGCGGTACGACAGTATCACCGTGCTACCACCAAATAGTCAGATGGCTCTTGCGGTATGGTGGTATACTACACTACCACTCGACTGTGAAAATATTACTGTGGTATGGTGGTATACACTGCACTACCACATCTCAGCCAGAAGGCTCCTACGGTATGGCAGTAACTGCACTACCATACCTCTCTCACCATTACCTAGCAATACAATGGTACAAGCATGAACGTAACAATTATGCTATTCGACCAAACATCTCAATGGTCACGCCGATATTTCTCTCTTAGAGGTTTAGTCCAATGGGATTGAGGCACACAATTCCAACACCTTTGGGTTCTCTTATAGATTTTCTCTAGCATGCTTATGCTATTTCAACATTTAGCAACTATAAAATTATCTTCATGCTTTTGTATCAATAAAATATCATCATTTTGGACTCTTCTCTATATTCGTATCCTATGTATTGTTAGGTACCTGGGTGATCTGCAATTAGAGGTTTACAATTTAAATGTATTTAATCTTAATTACAATTATCCTCGATCCAGACAGAATTGCATGACTACGTTGTTTAACCATTGAAACTATAGACTAGGTTCACTTTTACATAAATTAATGAAATTACTAATTACTAAAATGTTTTAATTAGAAATCAAATACTAAATTGAAAAATAATCTAAAATGAAATAGAGAGGAAATTAGACAGAAGATAGAAGAATAAGATAGAAGAGAATAATAGAGGAGCTTGATAACGAAGTTCATCCAATAAGGACTACATCTTCGGGTCTATTTCTCAATGTTGGACCACTTTCATTAATATCACCAATAAGAAAAAATGTCTTGTTACAATGTCCAAGCTCAAATCCTCCATAAAATTCTCCTCATAGTCTCTCTCAACACTTCAAGACAATTCAAACGTCTTCATTTTTACAAAAATCTCCTTCAAAAGAATTCTCTCCTCAAACTCTCACAATTCCAATAATTTCCCCCTTAATACAATTATTCTCTCCAAGAGAATTTTCAATATCCTCACTTAATTACCAAAACTCCTAACTCTCGCCCCTTTTTATACATAAAAATTTCCCAATATGGTTTACAACCATATGATTTACAAAATATTGCATATCTCCCATTTTTCAACATAAAAATATTCATAAAAATTATTTAACCCCTTAAAATATTCTAATTCATTGAAATATGAGAAAGGTGATTAAAGGGGTTAATTTATTGAAATATGAGTTCAAGGGCTTTATTTATCTCCTTGTTTTATGGGCAAGGCAAGAGGATTTTAAGGCATGGGTTAAGGGATCAAATCCCTCTAAATCCTCCTTATTTTATTTTTTTAAACCATATATTTTTTCCTTTAATAATTATGGTTTAATCCATATTTATGCCAACTCACTACTCCTGCCACATCATATGCCACGTGTCCTGCCAAGTGTCAAGCTTTGGTGATGACACGCCACCATGTTGACCAAGTTTGACCAAAACTTTGACTGGTCATAACTTCGCCATCTGAGCTTTGTTTTCGATGAAACGAATGGCATCGGAATCATGGCAATGAGCTCTTTGACATGATGTGGCTTTTGACCATTTTTGAAATGATCAAATTTTTCATCTTTCTAATTGGCCCTTGTACCCAGTTTGACCCCAACTTTGACCAAGCATATCTCAGGTGTACGGTCTCCTTTTGACACAATTCAAGTTGTGTCGAGACCGTGTAGGTGAGCCCTATGTGATGGAGCTAGTTTCATATGATTTTGAGACTATGAATTTTTAAGGTCTTCTAGATCCACTTGGATCATTCCTCCCCATTGAGAAGATTTTGGACCACCAAAAGTTTATTTTTACATCAAATTTAAGCTAGGGAATTATCGCCCCACTTTCTTAGTACCATCTATCCACCCTATTGGAATATTGAACATGTGATCCATCACATACACAAGGAAAAATTAAATAGCATTGTTGATGTAATCAATTGTTTTCTCATCAATATTCATTGTCACATCCATCATCCACATAGAACTAACTAGTAGAATAACAAGCAACAATATTGAATAAAATGATGTGAAGGAAAAAGTATCAACGTGTTGGATCTCTTGAATAGGAACAATGTTAGAAAAGGAATCATTTAAACCCTCTTTAACCACCTTTGGCTGAAGTCTTAACTATGCTTGCAACTATTCCTCACACTGTGTTGTCTGTGAAACCCTATCATCTTCATTCTTAGTATCACTAGCTATTACAAACATGAGAGTTAAAGCATTTCTTGCATTTACAATCATCTTCATATTCCCTATGTTTACAATAGATCTATCATTCTTCATGTGATGGGATTTTACAATATATTCAATTCCATCCTTAAACAAATGATACTTGTTATGTTGCCTATAGAAAATGGATTTTCTATCATACAAGTAAGGACTACCTAGAACCATCCCATAGATTTCAAGTGGAATTACATCTAACTCTACCTCATCTACAAACTTGGATGTGATTACAAATTGAAGTTTACATTGCTTTGACACATGTATCCAAGCATTACCATCCAGCCAACCCAATGGATAAGGCTTACTATGAGGATTTTTTTTTAATCTCAATTTCTTAACAACTTGTTCAGAGATTAGATTCACTTGTGATCCACTATCTATGAGTGTATAAATCTTATTTTGTTTTGCAATAACCCTTATATGAAACAATTCATTCCTCTTACTTTCAATAGGTACTTCATTACACTTTACAAAAGAAGCATGGGAACTAGTACTGACAACAAGAATGTTACCTTTTATACCTACAACTGTGATCTTGGTTTCATCATCAGAATCTAATCCAAGATCATGCATGATAGTTGTGGTATTTTTCTTACCATTTCGATCCTTGAACCATTTTGGTTTCTGATCAGGATGCAATTTTCAGCACTTTGCATCTTCGTGCCCTTTCTTCTTTCAGTATGAGCAATAAGGATTATCCTCCTATTTCTTTACAATAGTTGTCTGTTGCATTTTATCCTTCGTTTTCTTGCTCCCTTTGTGTTTATTTGAGTCCATTAAGAGACCATCATGGCTATTCCTCTAATTTTTTTCCAGATGAATGGCTTGCACACTAACTTCATCAAGGTTAGTTGGATTAAACATAAGTATTGTATACCTCAACTTTTCATGTAATCCACCTATATACTTTAGCAAAGTTTCTGGTGTATATAATGGAATGCCCAAAATTAAATCTCTTTTCCTAAAATCCTATGTATAATCATGTACACTTTTTCCTTTCTCTTGCTTTAATGATTTCCAATTCATTACTTCTTTTTGTATATGACCTAATGGATAGAACTATTTCTTTAATGCAGCTATAAATTCAAACCAAGAAGAAATAGTTTAACCATATCGACTTAGATCTTTCTGAGTTCTGCTCTCCCACTAGATTAAGGTTGTGCATCCCAGGCGAAGAGTGGCTAAATGGATTTTTCTAGAATCCTTAGTAAACTTCTAAATTCTACAATAAGCTTCAATTTTTTTTATCCAATTATCAAGTTTTTATACATCTAGTTCTCCAATATAAGTTGGCAATTAAAATTTAACATTAAGCTTTAACAAAGGTGTATTAGATTCAGACTGTACAAGTTGTTTCTTATTTTAAGAAGAAGTAGACAAAGAAGATGAAGAGGATGAAGAAGAAGATGGGGATGGAGGTTCAGGAGGGTCACTACCACCTCCTACTCCTTTAACTTTATCATCTTTTGAAGTGGATTCACCTTCATTCTTCTTTCTATTCTTGAGTTTCTTTTTCCTCTGTCGCTCTTGTCTCTCTTGGAAAAGAACTTCCACCATGTCCTTCATTTTGAGAAATTATTTCTAGAAATCATTCTCATCAAGCTCCGTAGGACTTTGTTCAGCTACCATTTATGATCGTGGAGAAGACCTTCATTTTTTCATCTCAGGATTGAACTCTATAAGTGCACCTTCTCCTTGCTTCAATTTCAACCCGGTTAACATTCACTTTTGCAAATTCCTATTAAGAAGCTCTAATACCAATCTGATGCGTAATTATAGGTTTACAATTCAAATGTATTTAACCTTAATTAGAATTATCCCCAATCTAGACAAAATTGTGTGACTATGTCAAGTTTAACCGTTGAAATTACAGACTAGGTTCACTTTTACATAAATTAATGAAATTACCAATTACTAAAATGTTGTAATTAGAACTCAAATACTGAATTGAAAAATAATCTGAAATGAAATAGAGAGGAAATTAGATAGAAGATAGAAGAATATGACAAAAGAGAAGTTAACATAGGATCTTGATAACAAAGTTCATCCAATAAGGACTATGTCTTCGAGTCTGCTTCTCAATGTTGGACCGCTTTCATTAATATCGCCAAGCAAAAAAATGCCTTGTTAAAATATCCAAGCTCCAAACCTACATAAAACTCTCCTCACAATCTCTCTCAACATTTGAAGACAATTCAAATGTCTTCTTGTTTACAAAAATATCCTCTGAAAGATCTCTCTCTCCTCAAACTCTCACAATTCCAATAATCCCCCATAATACAATTATTCTCAAGAGAATTTTCAATGTCCTCACTTAATTACCAAAATTCACCCCTTTTTATACATAAATATTTCCCACTATGGTTTACAACCATATGATTTACAAAATATTGCATATCTCCCATTTTTCAACATAAAAATCTTCACAAAAATTATTTAACCCCTTAAAATATTATAATTCATTGAAATATGAGAAAGGTGGTTAATTTTTTGAAATATGAGTTTACGGGCTTTATTTCTCTCCTTGTTTTATGGGAAGGCAAGAGGATTTTAAGGCATGGGTTAAGGGATCAAATCCCACTAAATCCTCCTTATTTTATTTTTGAAAACTGTACATTTTTTCCTTTAATAATTATGGTTTATTCCATATTTATGCCAACTCAATATTCTTTCCATGTCATATGCCACGTGTCTTTCCAAGTGTCAAGATTTAGTGATGCCACGCCACCATGTTGACCAAGTTTGACCAAAACTTTGACTGGTCATATCTTCACCATCCGAGATCCAGTTTTCATGAAACGAATGGCATCAAAATCATGGCGATGAGCTCTTCGACATGATGTGGCTTTTGACCATTTTTGAGATTATCAATTTTTCTTCCTTTCTCATGGGCCCCTATACCTGGTTTGACCCCAACTCTGACCAAGCATATATCGGGTGTATGGTCTCCTTTTGATGTGATTCAAGTTTTGTTAGGACTGTGTAGGCAAGCCCTATGTGATGAAGTTGGTTCCATATTCATTCTAAGACTATGAGTTTTTAAGGTCTTCTGGATCCACCTAAATCACTAGGTCAGTGCAGGACCATGGGGGTCCAAACTAGGCCCTTAAGTGGCAATGAAAATTCTGAAGAATAGAGTTAAGCAACTTGACATAAAAATTTGAATAGGTTATTAACATAATTTGTAGAAAATTGTATGTAGTTTCTACGATGCTCATCCTTTTTTGGAAAGAAGAACATCTATTTGGTAAAAAAATTAAATTTCAATGTAGTACTACTAAATTTTTAGGCAAAAATAAAAAGTGGGTGTATGTCTAACCAACCTAAGTACAAGCACTTTTGGTTTTTTTGAAACTTTAAATATAAGTATATGACATATTGCATGAATGTGTTGCATTTTTTTGTAATCTTTTGCATGTAAATATTTAGTTATGAATTTTTTAGTAGAAATTTTTAAAAATATTAAAAACCTATTTGTTTGACCACCATAACTTGGTAAAAAATTTATGAAATTCAATTAATTTTCTATCCAATAGTATGAAAAGCATAAAATGTGGTTCATCTTTTGGATTCAAAAAAAGTGAAATCATTTGAAAATTATAGATGTTTTCAATGAACCTATCAATCTGGACTTTAGTCCTAATGCATGTAGAAAATTAATAATAATTATCTATTAAATTCAAAATGGGGCATATCTTATATTGCTGGAAAGATGACAATTTCCTCAATAAACCCTTTTTGTTTCATCAAATTTGGATAGAAAAATATTTTTTTATCATATCACCACTTTTTGGACCCCCATGTTCCTGCACTAACTCACCTCTATGCATGTATTGTTTTATCATTTCTATAGGTTGCATCATTATGCTAGCTAGTTGTAAAAGTGCTAACTATGGGTAACTCATACCCCTTTTAATCTTTCAAACTCTCAGATTTCATGCTTCCCCTATAAATATTATAAGGTAGAGAACCATGTGATCCTTTTTATGTGATCTTGTTGATATTTTGTGTTGTAAAAGAAGGAGGAAACACTTCAAACTTGGTGCATCACCATTTCCTTTATTTTATTCTTTCATCTTCCCTTAGAAAACTCATAGTTTAGGGTAGTTAGAGTTTTGTAGTGTTGGGTTGGACTAGCCATTGTTACAGTTGGTTTTGAAAGGAAGTTGAAATTCTCTAGAAATTCAACCTCACTTTGAGGTTGTTTCCATTTTTTTGCTAGAATGTTGAACTCCTTGTTTGATAGGGTGTAATTTTGTGACACGCCCAGTGGGACTTGATAGAGTTTCATTTCACCATTGTTTGGAGAGTTGCACTACTCTTAATAGTCCATCCTTGAAGAGGCACATAAATAAGTACCTAGTGACTCTTCTTTCGAAGAAAGAATTATACATCAAAGTTGGTGACTCAAATGCTAGGGAGAACTCCTAGTTGCACAGAAGACCTGTGCATTCATACCCCAAATTCAAACAAGGGCATCTTCTAGAGGTAACTATCAACATACACAACTAACATCTTTACCACATTTTTCTTTTAGAAGAAGTAAAAATAGATAGTCTTTGTCACCTTCTACTCATACACAAAGGAACCTATTTCATATACATAGAAATCAACCTTTTGTGCTTTTTAATGAGGGTATCCCACTAAACCTACAACAACATGGTGGCATTCCTATGGTTGCTTTGAAAATCCTCCCATTTTTCAATGGAGAAGACCAAACCACCCCCATTAAGCATATTAGAGATGTGGCCTCACTATGTGCAGTTTATAATATTACAGAAGAAAATGGTGCCCTTAGACTCTTCACTACCTCGTTTAGGGGCAAAGCATTACAGTAGTTCAGAGAAATTTCACCCAACTCCATTCACAATTGGGCTGAGATATGTGATAAATTATACAAGCATTTTGAAGAAAAATAGAACCACCTGCCTTTGGTGGAGTAGCTAACAATGATAAAGAGAGTACCCCATGAGCACATGATAACTTCAATTTTCACTTTCAAAATACTTGGGATAAAATCCCACTATTGGTAAGACCTTTAGATCAGTATGCTTTCCTATATTTTTAAAGGGATCTTAATAGTGAAATTTTTGTAATGATACAATCTATGGATGCACAAACACTTCTTGATAAATATGAGGTTGTAGTAAGAGCTGAAAATAGCCTCATCCAGGTTGGGAAAATTACCCAAAGACCTCCCATGCCTATTTTCCCAAAAATTCGACAAAACTATTCCTATGAAAGTGCCACAAATATCCCCTCTACCAACCACCCCTATGTAAGAAAAGGTTGTCCCAAAATAGTCTTTTGAGCCACAAGAGATAAAAGGCCTCCTCCAATTTTTTGGGAATGAGTTTGTAAACATTAAGAAACAACAATTTCAAAATTATAGGCCTTACTAGCCAAATCAATCAAATAAATTTCCTTAACAAGAAAATAATCAAGGCCAAAGGAAATCCCTTAACCTAAGAACCTTTCAAGTGTATAACCTGAATGTAGAAAACACATCTAAGGAGCTAGTGCCTATGCAAAAAAAAATTTCTCAAGAATATGAATGTTGTTTTCCTTGCAATCAACCCCATAACCAGTCTACTTGTTCAAATGGGTTGATGAATCAAGCCTTAATGATGCAAAATGCACCTATTTTACAACCAAATACACTAGATGAGACACCTATGCAACAACAAGAGTATTTTACAAGTGACACAACACTTCTAAATTGGAAAGAGGAAGAGTTTTTTGGGGTTAACCAAATTCATAACTCTATAGCAACGAACATAAGAAGCAAGAAAAGAGCTATGGAAATAGTGCAGCTAGTGAGTAAGGAGTCCCATCAAGCCCCTATATCATATCAATAAGTTTTTGGCCCATCTATACCTCATGTAACATAGGTCCAACAAAAGAATCAACTTGGGAATCAGCCTTAGTCAACCCTCCTACAAGGAGATAGTATTGTTACAAAATCTTAGTAGAAGGTAAATGTTGCCCCTTTCAATATACTTGAGCATTTGAAAAAGGTTAGTGTTAGTATTTCTATATCAAATTCTTTGCCTATCCCAAAACAAAAGGACTTGTTGGAAGTTGCCCTATCAAATGTGGGCCTACCAAAAGAACTCCCGGGTAACCAAGATAACACTATACTTACCAATGCCCCCCAAAATAGCAAGGAACATCCAAAAAAAGAGGTCAAACCACAACCATTTTATGTGTCCGTAATCATAAGAGATAAGTTGGTTCACAATTGTATGATTGACTCAAGGGCCAACAGGTTTGTTATGCCCAAACAAAACGCAAATAAATGGGGTATTCAGTACCAACCCCTCAAGAAGGGGGTAGTCCAACTTGATGGGAAAACTATCAGTAGTGTGGGACTTTTGAAGGACTTGAGTCATACTCTACATACATTCCCTAAATTTTCCATCTAAAAAGATGTCTATGTAATTTACCTACCACCCTACATTGCTCTTTTCCTTTCAAGAGATTTCACTACCAAACTAAGTGGTTATCTATCTTCAGATTGGTCACATATGTTGTTTAGGACAAGATATGGAACCAAAGTGACCATTAAATCTGATTCCATAGAAAAATATCACATAGAACAATATATACCTTTTACTGTCAATGCCAACTATGCCATTTTTTACCATGATGAGTATCCTATTTCTCTAGAGCCAAGCACCTGAATAGAGGATATCTTGGGTAGATATTATTTTGCATGAGTGGGAAGCTAAAAACATTAAAATTGGCCCAAATAATAATTTGGAGGAGGTGGGATTAGTTGTCATTTTGGTTCACAAGCCATAATCTTCCATTCCTAATCTTCAAAGGGAATAGGAGCAACTTCATGAATGAAAATGAATTGAGGTTTGGAATTTTTTTTTTATAGTTCAAGAAGTAGGCATGGAGCTGGTGGGGGTGCCATGCTTGTATACCCACAAGGTGAAAAATATTACTCAACTTTTTTCTTCTCTTTTAGTTGTACTTGTGTGTGATTTTAATGTGTCAATGAGAGTAAGTAATCATAAGTAAACAACACACAATCAATGAAATGTATTGTACATCTAATGAAGGATAAATGGTTAAATGAACTATTACAACCCTGCATTTGAAATCATCCCATTGTCCTCTATTCTTGGTGATTCCTTAATTCACGCTCTTAGAATTATTCGTTGCACATGAATGTGTGAAATGACAACCTAAGAAACGAGAAGCTATGATGCAATGCAAACTACAATGCCTACATGCTTATATTTTTGTGTTTTTGAAAATAAATTGTTGAATGATCTATGATGAGATGTTGTAATTGAAATGATGCTAAAACTAATGATGTAAATCTAATAGTAAATCTTGTATAATAGATGCAAGAAACTAAAATGCTAGAATGGAAATACCATGATAAAGTTAAATGAACTAAAATCAAAAGTGCAAACTACAATGCTCACTAAAATTCTCTCCAATTTGCAATGAGATTTTTGCAGCATAAACTTGTCAAATTATCCTTCTTGAAAATTTGTAGCAATGTGTTCTATTTATTGAATTTTCCAAGCTAGGAATGATGTGGCAACGATGAACGGTCAAGATTTTGATCTTGTGGCATCAACAGTTGAGCACGAAGAGGTTGGAAAGAATCATGGAGGTGGTTCCCTGCAAGAGAAAAATTTTCCAAGTGTTGAAGGGAATCAAAGGAAAGAAGAAATTATGTGTCCAAGGTGGTTTCAAATTTGTTACAAGTTTTTTGATGGAAAATCCACATTTTAGAAACTAGAAAATTCAATTTCATGTGACACATGGTGAGGTGGCAGGTGAGGTGGAAGGAAGTTACAAGAATATGTAGAAATGTGTCAATTTGAATTTAAAATTCAAATTTAAATGAAGATGGGAAATTAGCAAAATGACAAATTAGTCAATTTCTGCATTTAACCAATTTAAGAGGAAAATGATTTTTGATAAGAAGAATATTTAGAAATGAACTATATAAATAAATTTTGCAATTTATTTATAAGTAGAGGATTTAAGATTTTGATTAATTAAATAACAATTATTTAATTAATTTGTGCCCATACCATTTTTAAGTGCATACATATTTCCCTTCTTTGAAGTGATGTGCGCAAACGCATTGCTTCAAAGAATAATTTTTTTGACCACGATGATAAATTTTTTGACATGCCCCAAATGTTGATTTTGCAGTGATGATAAAAGGATGCCCCCTCGGGAGATAAATTAGGGATGTTTGAATTTTTTATGATTTTGAAATTTTTTGCTAATTAAATGATTTTTCGATGATATGTTGATGATCTTTGGATTTGATGAAGGTGACCTGATTTATCTCCTGATAATGATTAGAGTTCAACCACATTAGAGATTAATTGATTAAAAAGGCCCATTTTTAAAATTAAATAAATACCCTTTAATTAACCCTTAAAAGGTCAAAAAGGGTAAAAGATAGCTCATTTGTAACTTGTGCATTTTGAAAACTTGAGAGAGAGAAGATCCAAGATGGATAGGATTATGTGCCACACTCACATATTCAAGCGATTTCGTTGCCACCAACATCCAACCACATATGGACCTCCAGTACATACCCCAAGAATCCCTTTTTTCAAATTTTAAATTCAAAATTTCCCACCTTTTTGCATTTAAAAATTTGGATTTTCACACATTTTAGCGCATTAGGTTAGACTTTTAGTGCATGTAGAACCCGATACAGCTCATAGGGAACCTATAGTAGCACATAGGGTTAGGGTATAGTCCAAAATTAGATTAGCACATTAGGAACCCACTTTAGTGCATTATGTTGTTAGATTAGCGCATTAGGATTTTAGCACATCGATAGGATAATGTAGCGCATAGGGTAGGTAAAATAGCACATTCAAGAAACGGTGCATCGAGACCCTATTCTAGCACATCCATTCCATTTTCCAATGCATCCAAGAAATGGTGCATCAGGACCATGTTCTTGCATATCCAATAGATTAGCGCATATAAACTTCATTTTAGCACATTGAGCCAAAATTGATGATTGTGAAAGATACCTCCTAGATTTTGATGATTGATGATTACATCAGTCGATGATAGGTTGATGATTGTCCTCATGATAGGTGAGGAACGATGATAGGATAGATAAAATTGATTGATTGATTGATCATCCTCATGATAGGTGAGGAACCATGATCGGTTGATTGATGTTGATCAATATCATGACACATGAGAGTCAAGTGATAGGTTAGGTACTCCTCGAGATTTGATCAAAATATCATGTGAGCTGATTTGATTAAATGATATGTTGATTGATAGGATGATTTGATTGATGTGTTGACTTGATGCTTTAATTTGATTCTAGGAGGGTGGCTTAGGGAACTTATAGGTTCGAGAGTTCTTTCTGCGGACATGGGACATGATCCCATAGCTGACTCCAATAGACCCTGCCATTATTGATTAGTGTGTTATGAATTCTTTGATAGATATTCCCCAGTTCCAGATTAACTGGGGGTTGTCGATGACACTTGCAGAGCGGTGGCATAGTGACCACGACACCTTCCATCTGGTGACTGGAGAGATTACTGTCACCCTCGAGGATGTTTACCATATTTTGAGGATACCAGTCATGGGGGACTTAGTTGTATATGATCACAAGGAGCAGGGGGGATATACACTATTTGCCAGATTTTCCTTGATGATTAGTTCATTGGGTATGAGATTCATTGGCATGAGTTGATTGCTTACAGGTGGCCCTTGCAGTGTGTACTAGTAGGATTCATTGGAGGATTTTTCTGCCTCAACCATAGGTTGAAGGGCTTTTCAATTGGTTGGGGTCAAATTTTGGATAGTATGATTTCCCATGGTACCAGGTATGCTTGGGGTTTGTGCATGTTGGCACACTTGTACCAGGTAGTATATCTTTGGGCCAACAGTCTTGCAGCAGGATGCACACTATTACAACTCTAGGCCTGGGAGCACATAGATATTACACGGCCTATAGGAGAGAGGGCTTGACCAGTAGGACGACTACATGTTTTTGGTTACATAGGGCCACTTGTCCAACATAAGCTGGGAAAGTTAGAGTATTGGAGGAGAGTCCTCGATGATTTGGATACAGTGATATGGCGACCATATCTTTATTGTGAGGTATGGCCTAAGGATGACACATAGATGCCCTATGTATTCTGCAGTAGGTATCTAATTGGAAGGATGCCATACATTCTCAAGAGGTTCCTTTTTGGCAGAGTGTATAGGAAGTATGGTAGGATTCAGAGGATGCCATAGGGGGTAACACAGTACGCTCGATGGCAACAGGATATTCCAGAGTGGGACCAAGCCCTCGATTATGATGCATCATGTGTAGAGTACTATGACTTACATCTGATTTTTTGGTAGTACCTTAGAGAGATAGTGGATGCACAGATGAAAATAGATTATGCTGAGTATTTTCATACACACCCATTTCTATAGATATCCAATTCGGATGAGCCTACACCCATGTTGGAGGTCGGGAGGAGGGTAGGGTCAGTTGTGCAGTGGAGGGGAGATGGAGGTGAGGAGGAGGTGGGAGAGGAGGAGATGGGAGATGATAGAGGGGATGATGGAGGAGATAGAGGGGGAGATAGTAGATAGGGATGGCGATATGTGCTAGATTTTGAGATCATCGCTAAGAGGAGGAGATTAGCACCTGCCAGACAATGACCAGTGATTCTTAGGATGCCCTCTTAGAGGTAGCAAATGTAGATAGCCGGGCTATAGGTTTATGTGCATACACTTCAGGGGTAGATACAAACACTATAGGTATAGTTAGCCTAGGCACAGACTCAGCTACAAGCATAGGAACCCACAAAGTTATAGGTATAGGGGTAGATGGTACAACTACAGGAATAGGTGGCCACCCTTACTACTGAGAGAGATGTACCCAAAGATAGGTATAGTAGGTTGTGGTTGTGGTAGATAGAATTTAGACAATTGTCGAGGGGGCTGGTATAGGTGACCTTGTCTGAGAGCTTAAAAAGTCTGCCAAGGAGGCGAAGTACTATAGGGGTAGGTACCATGAGGCAATACCAGTAGAGTAGAGGGTTAGCTATGCTTGATCCAGATCTGGTCACTCTCAGTCTTGTACCAGCAACAAAGGTGTGACATAGCCACTTCTAGGGAGACCAACAGGCGGAGCTCCACTAGGAGAAGGGCCATCAAGGATAAGGCCATTAGGGGTAGGTGGTGTTGGGGAGAGGCCTGTGACTTCTGGGGGCAGTACCATAGGATCACGTGGTCACACTTGATTTATTCTACTATGATTTAGAGACTTGGCTTTGCCACATTTTTGATGTATCATTTCTTAGCTCATTTGATATCATTGTACACTTGACATATTATTTTGAGGTTATATGATATGCAGTGGTGTTGGATGATCTATGTGTTGATGTTTTTATTATGGATGGATGCATTTAATTTATGTTATATGTGAGTATGCCATGTTCTTTATGATTATGTTATGTATGGATGCATTAAAGATATGATGATGTTGTTATTCTTTTATGTGTTTATGAATGATGTATTTATGATGATGAATAAGATGGATATGCAAATGAGATGATATGCATTTTATTTTTGTAATTTTTCATATGTATATATCGATGTATGGATGAATGTATGAAAAATGGTTTATTATGGAATATGGATGATTCAATGTATGGATGTATGGTTTATTGATTCCAAATGATAAATGAATGAATAGCTTTTGAACATGATGAATGCAAATGTATGGGTTTATGATAAGGCTCTCGTTTTGGGTTTTTCATGAGTCAAATATATGACCTAAATGTATTGATGATTATGTGGATGAATTATGATTATGAATGATGCCAATGTATGGATGGATGATGAATGAAAATGCATGTATGATTTTATGTTATTCCACTATGTGATGTTGATTATGCTCTTATGTGTAATGAATGTTATTATGTAAATGAAATGAAATGTACTTTTCTATATTTTTGGTATTTTCTATGCAAATATGTGACCTAAATGCATAAATGCAAATGGATTATGATCATGAATGGATTATGATGTTATTATTGATGTTGAATGCATATATGGATAGATTATGGATGAATGAAATAATTCATTTATTATGACCTTGATGTATGATATGGATTATGAATGATGATGGTATTTTGAAAAATGCTTCATTTTTGGAAATTTTCATGATGCATATATGATAATGAATGAATGGATGAATGGTGCATAATCTGATAATGATAGATGTATGGATGGATGTATGATAGTTATTTCTAATGATATAGAATGGAAATGTTAATGCAAATGAATGATTATTTTGTTATGTCAAGTATACTCAATCTTGTTGTGAGAGATAGCATCATGTTGAGAGTTACCAGCCTTGTAAAAATCTATAATACAAATATAGAACTAAAATGAATGCAAGCTTATCTATGAAATATTTCCATTTAATTCATTGTGCTCATTATCATCATTGAGCAATTTTTTATGTTGAAAGTTGGTACAGACATCGATGGTATAATTAAACCATGATGACCTAAGTACAAATTCCATACAACTTTTTTTGAGATTTGATAGTGCAAGATAACACAAGCATCTAGGTATAATTAGACCAAGATGACTTGAGTATCACTTGTGTAAACAGACAAGAGTTAATCATGTTCCTATGCAAATTTAGAATGTCATCAATGATACTTTGTAGAGCATGTCCCATGACAATTTTCACAGTAGTAATGATCGAATCACAAAAAAAAAACAAAGAAAAATATCATTCTTGATCATAGCCCCTCTAGTTCAGGACATCATCAAGGTACTCCTGAGAAATGATAACAGCAATCAAGATGCATCAACTGAACCTTTGTTCTAAAGTAATCCAACCATGATTCAGAAGATGATCTGTCAGTGATGATTGAGTTGATTTGGATTGATGTTTGATTTGCTTTGCATGATTGATTGGTTGATTGATGTTCAATGTTCAGTTTTGATGGTTGCAATTTTGGTTTTTCCAAGGTTGCATTGTTCCTTCCTTGCCTGTTGATTTAAGCTCAACGGTGATTTTCCCCCAATGAGATCAAGATTTTTTTTTCCCCTAGTGAGAAAAAACCAAATTTTATTATGGATATGTACAATGAAGACCAAGCCAAGGTGGGATATGACTGCAACAACCAGATATGGACATGAAGCTCATTGCAAGATAGGTGTGAATGTGCAGTGATCGTGAAATTGGACGGTCAACACATGCTCAAATAGATGGAGAAGTCGAGTTATAAAAAATAATGCATGTTTACCAGGTTTTCACTATTTGTTTTTATTGCATTTTTTCAAATTTAATGATTTTTTTGCTGTTACCAAGATGCCTATTTGCCATGTTTTCATTAAGGCAACCATTTTTTTGACTTTTTGACTTTTTTTGTATTTTATCTTTTTCTGATTTTTTTTATTTTTATTTTTTGATCTTTTTGATTTTTATGTCGTCACCAAGATGCTGGATTGCTAGGTTTTCATCAGGGTGACCATTTTTTTAGGACTTTTTATGCTTTTTAGGATTTTTTTAGGACTTTTTCTACTTTTTAGGATTTTTTCAAGACTTTTAAACATGCACTGGATGCATTATGTGTAGAAATTTTTCAAATGAAGTTTTTTCATAGATTCTTCAAATAGACCCCACTCTGGTGTAGATAGTTGATATACCCCCAATCCAAATAATGATACCACAACAAAAAGACCTAACCAATTGGGCTCAAATTTTCCTTTCTTTTCTCGGTTCTACTGATTACATGGATTTTCTTTCAATACTAGATCACCTACTTGAAATGTTCTAGGTTTGACTTTGTGATTATATCTCATTGACATTCTCTATTGGTATGCTTTCAGGTGATCCACTTCCAACTGATGACATTCATCCAACAATTCCCTTGTAGTCTAGACACACAGTAATCTTCATCTAAAATGAGAACTTTCAAGGACACCCAAAGTGATGGTATCTCCACCTCAATGGGAAATATTGATTTAGAGCCATAGATAAGTGCATATGGTGTAGCTCTTGTGGGTGTTCAGATGTTTGTATGATAGGCCCACAAAGTAGGGTTCAATTGAACATGCCAGTCACGTCCAACATCGTTGATGATTTTCTTTAAGATTTTTAGGATGGTTTTGTTTGAGGCCTCAGCTTGGCCATTCCCTTGAGGGTAGTAAGGTTTAGAAAACCGATGCTAGATATGAAAATTCTCACAGATTTGTTGAACATCTTGATTCTTAAAAGGCCAGCCATTGTCAGTGACAATGGATTGATGGATACCATATTGATAGATGATGTAATTCATGATGAATTATGAGATCTACTTCCCTATGATAGTGATTAGATGCACGACTTTGACCCACTTCATAAAGTACTTTATGGTTGTGATGATGAACTTGTGTCCATTGGATGAAGATGGGTGAATTTTACCCACAAGATCCAACCCCCACTAACAAAAAGGCCATGTTGATGCAAAAGGATGCAACTCTTATGCTAGTGTATGGATAATAATATTGTGGATCTAACATTTCTGACATGTCTTGACTAATCGAAAGGCTTATCTCTCCATAGTTGGCCAGTAGTACCCCAAACAAAGGATTTTCTTAGTGAGGGTTAGACCACTTTAATGAGTGCCACAAAAAACTTCATGGACCTCTCATAAAGTTGTTTGAGACTCGTCACTTTCTATACATCACAAAAGAGTTCTATCAAAACCTCGACAGTAAAGTACATTCATTATAACGGTATGAAAAACAACTTGGTGGATGAAGTTTCATTTTTGGTTGCAGGAAAGATCAAGAGGAAAGGTATTATCTTTTAGGTAAGTGTAGATCTTCTCGTAGATGGAGGTATTGACATCATCTAGGTGGCATATGAGTTGGGACTCAGAGTCATCATAAGATGGGGTAAGCACTTGTTCCACCATGAACTCATAACAACCACATTTTTTTTGAATTTGCAACAAAGAAGGAATGGTAGCCATCTCATCGACAACTTTGTTGTCACTCCTTGGAATTTGACCAAATTTGATGTTAACAAAATATTTCTTGAAGTCATCAATCATTCTCTTATAGGGTGTAAATTTGTCATCTTTGGTTTGATAATCATTGTTGACCTGATTAATGACCAGTTGAGAATCCCCATAGACTTGTAGCTCTGTAATTTTCCACTCCACAACTATATTGATTCTGATGATAAGTGCTTCATATTATTCTATGTTGTTGTTGCAAGGAAACACTAGGTGATATGACTTTGGAATTGTGTGCTCTAAGGGAGTGATGAATAGGATTCCTACACCTGATCCATGTTGAGTATAGGAGCCATCAAAATACAACACCCACTGCTTTGATTTTACTGTTAGGAAATCTACATCTGGAAATTCAACATGTAGGGTATGATCATTATGAATTGGTGCCTCAGCTAGTTGATAGACGATGGCTTTCCCTTTGATTTATTTTCTTTCGACATATTGGATGTCAAATTAACTAAGTACCATTACCCACTTGGCCAATCTTCCTATCATATTTTCTTTGCTAAGGAGATATTTCAGTGGATCTATCTTGGCTATGAGTTTGACTATATGAGTTAGCATATAGTGTTGCAATTGTTGAGTAGCAAACACTATAGCTAGACAAGCTTTCTCAATGGATGTATAGTTGATCTCATAACCATTTAAATATATATTGATGTAATATATTTCTCTCCTTCCCTGTTGAATCTTTATGTGCCAACAATTCTCCCAATGATCTGTCAGTAGTGGTGATGTACAATAAAAGAGGCTTTCCTTCTACTGGAGGTTCTAGAATAGGTGGACTCATTAGGTATTGTTTTAATTGATTGAAATATGCCTCACATTTATCATCCCATCGAAAGGAAATATTCATGTGCAAAAAGTGGGTAAAAGGATAAGTCTTGTTAGCCAGTTGTGATATGAATCTTCTAATTGACTGGAATCTACCTTAGAGGGACCTTAGCTGATTGATGTTTTTCAAAGGTGGCATCTCTATTATAGCTTTCACTTTTGTAGGATCTACCTCAATACCCTTCTCTGACACTATATACCCAAGTAGCTTTGTTGTCATTACCCCAAAGACACATTTCTTTAGATTGAGGTGAACATTGAACTTCTCTAGGCAAGTGAATAGTTTGTCTAATATCTCTAGATGTCCCTCTCTAGTGTAGGATTTTTCCAATAAATCATCCACATAGTCTTCCATGAAAGTATGCATCATGTCATCGAAGATGGTTGTTATAGCTCTTTGGTATGTTACCCCTACATTTTTCAACTTGAAGGGCATGATTTTCCAATAGAAGGTTCCCCATGGACAAGTGAAGGTTGTCTTATCCTGGTCTTTAGGAGCTATCTTGATTTGGTTATAGCCATGAAATTTTTCCATTAGTGACAACATGCCATGACCTACTCTTAAGTCCACAATGATATCAATGTTCAACAAGGGGAAATCATCTTTTGGGCAAGCCTTGTTGAGGTCTCTGAAGTTTGTGCAAATCCATATGCTACCATCAGGCTTTGAAATAGGCACAATTTTGGATATCCATTCTGTATAATCAATGGGTCTGATGAATCTGACATCCAATAACTTCTTTAGTTCTGGCTTCACCAATAGGGCGATATGAGGATGCATTTTTCTCAACTTTTGTTTGACTGGTTTGATTCCTAAAGGAAGGGATAAATGGTGCATGATGAGATCTAGATCTATCCCTGGCATGTATGCATACGACCAGGAAATTTTGAATTTTCACTCTTCAAATAACTTGATAAAGTTAGGCGTTTCCAATTTTGTCAATGATTCTACTAGATGGAGATTTTTCATTATTTATGTATTACTGACATTGATGGACTACATTGGCTCAATCAGGACTTTGGATCTCTGTTGGAAGTGCTCTAGGAGAGTGTCAAATTTCCCATCCTTCAGTGCCTCAGAGAGGTTTTCCCCATTGGATGTGCTCTTTATTTTTATTCTTTCTTGATCTGATACTACCATGGAATGGTTTTCACCATTAGATAAATTTCTTTTGTTTCATTTATTTTGTAGTTGGGAAATTTGGCACTCCCCTAGCTGGAAGCTTCACTATAATGTTCAATGGTGGAAACTATTTCAGGATTAACAACACAGAGGAAGTTAATGATGGCCTCATCATTCGAAAAGGTGGGGATAATGATAGGTTCGGTTTGGTCCCAATCTATGAGTTCAGGATGTAGCAATGGTAGGGGGTCCTCAGATGGGTTTAGATCATATTTGATAAGGTTCCTAATAGAAATTTTTTCATCGAATAATACTATGGCAAGGTCAAGGTCTTTGATTTTTCTCTGTTTTGAGTGATCCGTCTCACTAGGAGTTTGATCATCCTCACTTGAACCATTGATATTTTTTGATCCTAATTCAAGTGATCACAACCTTGAGCTTTGGCCCTCCTCTAGTGTGGGAGTATACTTGTGTATCACATCAATTTACTTATCATGGTAGGACTCTTCTAATAGTGAATCCCACTCATATTCATTGGAATGAGTCTCATAGTGATCAGTTGCTTGGAGTTGTAGGATTCGTTCAACAACTTTCTACTTTAGGTCCTCCTTTGTTCCTTCGTCTTTTTAATGCTCTTTATATCCCAACCCTTTTTTTTCTTTTGGATTGGTTATAATAGGTTGGATAGGTTCTATGATACCTTCTTTCCTTTTCCCAATAGGTCCTTGTCCATCATATCCCATCTTCTCCAACATTGAGAATCCTTTACCATACTGAGTAGTTTGGACATTAGCCATTGTTGTTTGAGAATTAGTTTAATCTTTGTAGAGCCAATTCAAAATATATTTGTCATCAGATTCATCTACTTGGGTGTCTGTTTTTATGAATCACCCATCAAAATGTGTGACCGGTTGTGAGGTTGGTTGGGACAAGGTTGATGGTTGACCATAGGATTTTGGTGCCATTAATTACGAGAGGAAGAGGGATTGTTCAATGGAATATTCACCCACACCTTTGTCTTTGACTTGAATTTTCTTCTCAAATTTTTTGGCCATGGTATTAAGTTGGGCTTCAGAATTGGTAGATGTAGAGGGGTGAGGTTCCTCCCTTATTTCAATCTTTTTGGATGATGAACTTGATTGAATTCCTTCATTGGAGGATAAGGCCTACAACTTAGACAATGGATTGGATTGACTTGAATTATTGGGGATATCAGGGGTGGAATGAGGAGCTTCATGGTTATGAGGCAAAAATACATCATGGATGACCTTAAGGGTATTGCAGTGTTGGGGACTATTTGAATCAGCAGGAATGGTAATTTCTTGGCCATTGCAAGGAAATTTCAGGCACTAATGGTATGTTCAAGGTACAACCTACGTTTCATGGATCCAAGGATGACCCAAGAGTATATTATATGTCAAATCCTTATCCAAAACTTGACAAACCACATCTTTCTGAATTGTCCCTACCTAAATTGGTAATACAATCAATCTCTTTGAAGCTCTTTCTTCATCATCATATGCTTTAATGGTGATCTTCTTCCTTACATCTATTGCATTTTCAGAGAGCCCTAGTGCACAAACAAGCTTTAGAGAGCATATATTAAGACTGAATCCTCTGTTTATAAGGATGCGCTTGACATAAATTTTGTTGATTAGAAGCCCGATATGAAGGGCCGCATTATGAGGATGGGTGAGAGATACATCATAATTTTCCAAAAAGGATAAGAAATGAGGCACAACTAGATGTCCCACCATGGCTTGGAAAGCACAAACTTCCAAATTATTTGATACTGTTGTATCGACTAGGGCTTTTTCCAAGATCTCCTTGTGAGCAGGAGAGATTTTAAGGAGCTCCAATATTGATCTTTGTGTGTGAATTTCCAAGAGTTGATTGATAATGTTATATTGATGAGATGTAGCAGAAGGTGCTTTGGAAGCACTGCCTTTCAAAACATATTTGGTTTCATCCCTTGTAGTCATGTTTACGGGCACATTGTCTTGTTTTCCATTGATTTTGATGACATTAATTTGATTATCCATTACAACCATGTTTTGTTGGGTATTGATAACTTGATTAGAGAGGATATTAGTGTTGTTGATTGGATGATTGGTTGCAATAGGATTTGGTGTATTATTGATTTTAATGTCATTTGTATGATCTTCATTGGCTGAAATATGAAGGATGATGGTATCTTGAACATAATTTACATTCTTTCCTTTGCCGTTTGTGTTAGAAGATTCCCCTTTTTCATAATTTCGCAAAGGGTTTTTGAATACCCCATGATCAGTGGTTGTTTGAGGCTCTTCTATCCTTATGATCTTATTGTCAATTAAATCTTGTATCTTGTACTTCCATTGCATGCAACTATTGGTTAGGTGACCTTTGCATCAATGAAATTCACAAAAATGGGCTTCATTCCATCATGGTGATTTTACTTTGGGTTCAAAACCTCGGGTGTCGGGTAGAGAGATAATATTTTCTGTAATAAGCTATTTCAATGCAGATTTGTATGATTGACCCAAAGGTGTAAACTTTAGGTGATTATTCAATGGTTAATAGGGTAGGATCTTGGATGATGTGTTACTTTGATTATTTTGGGTATTACCCTGGTTGGTATTTTGGTTTTTGCTTTGGTTGGAATTTTGATTGGTCTTTTGATTGGTATTCGAGGTGTTTCCTAAAAAAATGAAGATGGGTTTGGCATTATGCATTTCAACTGAGGTGTCATTGTCATTATTTTTGTACTTTTTCCAAAACTTTGGTTTATCATTGTTGGAAGAATTGGATGAATTTCTTTCATTATAGATTTTTAATATTCCTTGTTTGACCAAAGCCTCATCAATCTTAATCCCATTTTCGATCAATTTCTCAAAAGTTGGAGCACACTGTAATTCAAGCCTATAGCTCATGTCATAATTCAAGCTATAAATGAACGCCTCTATCTTCTCTTTTTCTAGTATGGGTCAAGGATACCTTGCGAATAATCTTCTCCATCTTTGTAATAATATGAGGAATGATTCCCCTTTCTTTTGTTTCACATTACAAAGATCTTTCATCATGATCTCATGTTGGATATTATATGAATATTAGGTAATAAACTTGTTTACCAATTCTTCAAAATATTTGATCCCCAGAGGTAATTGTGAGAACCATTGCATGCATTTCTGATAGGGAAGGGTTGGATGGAACACTCACTGTTCCATGCTCTGGGTCCTTGTTCTCAAGAACTCCTAGGTGACTCTCCCACCTTAACCTCTAGGCCCTAACTCAAGTATAGGTACCCTTGGTTCTACTGGCCAACCCCACTATCATCAAGCTCTCAAACTACAAAGCCAACCTTGGTGCCTTGCTTCTTTGCTTCCCTTAACCCTTAATCTTCCCTAAAGGTCAATTGCTCTCAATTCTTAGTTTATGCTTTGCAGGGGTGTGGGAATGCTTACAAAAACTTCCCACCATCACAAATTGGTGCTGATAACTCCACCTTGTTCCCTTTGTCCATCACTAACTCCAAACCCTCACCTAGGGTTAAAAAGGCTACAAGCCCTAGAGCCCTAATTAGCCCTCCTAATCCGAGAAAGATGGATGGTTCCCCAAAATCTCCCAAAGAACCTTGAGTATTTTCAATTGTTTCTTGGTCCTGATACCTACCACCACAATATTTTCAAGGTCTCAACCCTTGCTCGACCGTACACAGGTCTGTCCTTCAAATTAGCTAATTTAGGGCTTTTAGAGTCATTTCCTGACCACCCGGTGAACTGCTATTTTGTTCTCCCATCCAATAGGCTGGTGAAACTTCCTCATTGTTTCCAAGCCTTTGCAGGGCCTTCATCCACCTTTCTACCATGTGGTTTGTTAGGGAAAGGTCACCCCTGCAAGCCAAGTGCTTTGCACTCTTTGACTTTCCTAGCCGGGCATTGTCAAGCTCACCTAGGAGAAGTCTTCCTTCATGAATTCCTGACCCCTAAAGACTCCTACCACTACTATGGATACATTCATGGAGCCTAGCCACCATTTCCAAGAGCCCATACACCAAGTACAGGGGAAGAGTGGACTAGAACTCCATTTCGGACGGTCTGCCAGTCAGAACAGCAAAAGAAAGAAACTAATTAATTGAAATCAAAAGCTTGAAATGCACACACTAACTATCTACTATCCCACACAAAGCTTGGAAATAAAATGAACTACGTTCTACAGTATTCACAGTGCCATGATCAAATCTGCAACACCCAAACTCAACACAAATGATAGAATTTCATACTTTCTTCTCATTGTCCACACTTAGTATTCATGAATTTTCAAACTTTCAAAAAATTCCAAATTCCTTTCAACCTTTCACAAAAGTCAAGGCAACCCTTAAATAGTTTTCCCAAAGTGGTTACACCCTCCTTGGTCATACATTTTGGTTACAAGGTGGCAAAGGTGCAAAATGTTCCATTTTGCTACCTTTGCCAATTTCCTAGAAACTAACAAACATGAGTGTAAAAATTCTAAAATTTTCCACTCTTGATAGCTCCTAAGAGCTCTTGATAGCTCCTAACCAAGGCATTTTATTAAATATCTATCTCCATAGCAATGGTCAACATGACCTTATAACATCAAAATCAAAATTGCCTATGCCTAGTGTTTCCTAGGTTTTTTCTAGGCGCTCTTGCACCATTCTCCCCCTCTTTGCCAAAACTAAGGAATGGAAGGAGAGATCAGTGACATATGAATGCCATTATTCTTGAACTGATCCTCTTGTACCCATGTAGCCTCAGATTCAGGCTTGTTCTTCCACTTGATAAGATGTTCCATGTACACTCTCTTCCTTGTAGATTTCTGTACTCTTCACTCCAAGATGCTCTATGCTTGTAGTTTGTCTTTAGTAGGTAAGGCTATGTTGCTGACTTCCTTGAAGACCTCCCTACTGGTCTGAGCTACATCATTGACTGATCCCTTGTATTTGTTCAAATCTACAACATTGAAAACTGGTGAAATTCCCAAATCAAAAGGTAACTCCACCTTGTATGCATTCTTCCCATACTTGGCTAATATCTTGCATGGTCCTACTCTTTTCATTTGCAACTTGGTTGAAATTCCCTTCTGCAACCTTGATTTGTTAAGGTGAACCATGACAAAGTCTCCTACTACAAATTGCACATCCTTCCTTGACATGTCTACCTTGTCTTTCAATTTTTGAGTACCCTTGATGACTGTCCTCTTTACTTGCTCCTGGATCTCTTTCATGGTTTGAGTGAAGTCTTCAGCATTTCCACTCCTATTCTCCATAGCTCCTATATCCCTAAGCTCACATATTCCCCTTTGGTGCATTCCATACACAGCCTCAAAAGGACTCTTCCCTGTGGTCCGATTGACACTATCATTATAAGCATACTCAGCCTGTGAGATCACCATGTCGCATGTCTGTCCATATTCTTTAGTTAGGCACCTTATAAGGTTACCTAGCACCTTGTTAACCACCTTTGTTTGGCCATCGGTTTGAGGATGGTAAGCTGATCCAAAGATAGGTTGGTACCTAACATGCTCCATAGAGTCTTCCAAAACTGACTCATGAATTTAACATCCCTGTCTGAAACAATGCTTATAGGTAAGCCATGGATCCTTACAATTTCCTTAAAGAAAAGGTGAGCTATATAGCTAGCATCATGAGTGGTTTTGCAGGGAATGAAGTGACTCATTTTGCTGAATCTGTCCACCACTACATACACACTATCAAAACCAGTCTTGGTCTTAGGGAGTCCTAAAACAAAATCCATGCTCACACTCTCCCAAGGTCTATTAGGAATGGGTAGGGGTTGATATAGGCCAGCATTACTAGCTCCTCCCTTAGCTTTCATACACACAACACATTGATCCACATACCTCTTGACATCTCTTGACAACTTAGGCCAATAGTAAAACCTTTGCACTAGTTCTAAGGTCTTATTGATGCCAAAATGTCCACTAAGACTACCATTATGCTTTTCTTGAATTAGGTTTTCTCTCTTTGACCCTTTAGGAACACACAACTGATTCCCTTTAAACAACAATCCACTTTGCAAAGTATACTCTGAGTATTGGGTATGAAAATGGTTCTCAAAGTTAGAACATACCTTGTAGGCCTCTAAGAAATCTTCATCTTCCCCATAGAGATCTTTGAAACTCTCTATACCAATGCTCCTGATCTGTATCTCTTGGACTGTCAACAATCTTCTACTCAATGCATCTGCTACCTTGTTCAATTGTCCCTTCTTGTGCTTGATGGTGAAGGTAAAAGCTTGGATGTACTCCATCCACTTCAAATATCTATTGCTCAACTTCTCTTGAGTGTTGATATAGCTGAGTGCCTGATTGTCTGTAAAGACTACAAACTCCTTGGGTAGAAGGTAGTGCCTCCATTTCCTAAGTGACTGAACCAAAGCATAAAGTTCTAGATCATAGGTTGAGTATTTTTTCTTAGCTTCATTGAGCTTTTCACTAAAGAAAGCTATAGGCCTGCCTTCTTGACTAAGCACTCCTCCTACTGCCATTCCACTAGCATCACATTCCACTGTAAACAATTTGTTAAAGCTTGGTAATAAGAGAATAGGTTGAGTTGCCACTTCTTGTTTCAGTTTCTCAAACCCTTTCTCAGCTTCTTGGGTCCACACAAACTTATTTTTCAAACCACCCTTAATTGTATCTAGGACTAGTGCACATATGCCACTAAATTTTCTTATGAATTTCCTATAAAATTGAGCCAATCCATGGAAACTTCGTACCTCAGTCCCTATAGTTGGTGTAGGCCATTTTAGGATAGCTTCCACCTTGCTTGGATCCATTTTCAATGATCCTTGTGACACTACAAAACCCAAATATATCAGCTCTTGTTTAAAGAATTCACACTTCTCTAGGTTGATGGCTAACTTCTCCTCTTGCAGCCTTCTAAGAACCATCTCTAGATGTTTAAGGTGTTCTTCTACTATCTTGCTAAAGATGAGTATATCATCAAGATACACCACCATGAATATCCCTATAAAGTCCTTGAGTACTTCATTCATGAGTCTCATGAATGTTCTAGGGGCATTAGAGAGGCCAAATGGCATCACTCTCCACTCATACAACCCATCTATTGTTTTAAATGCTATCTTGCACTCATCACCATCCTTGATTCTGATATGATGGTATCCACTCTTGAGATCCAACTTGGTGTAGTATTGAGCTCCTCCAAGACAATCCATCAAATCTTCAATTCTAGGAATAGGGAACCTATAGCTAATTGTGATTCTATTTATTGCTCTAGATCAGTACATAACCTCCACTTTCCTCATTTCTTTGTTGCTAAGACTACTGGTACGGCACATGGGTTGATGCTCTTCCTAATCAATCCTTGATCCATTAGCTCTTGCACTTGTCTAGCCACTTCCAAATTCTAATCCGATGTAAGCTTGTAAGTTGCTTTGTTAGGAAATGATGCTCCATGTATGAAGTCAATTTGATGACTAATAGCTCTTTTAGGAGGTAAATTTGCAGGTGTACCATCGCTTACTATATCCTTATACTTCTCAAGAAAATTCTGGATTGCTTCGGGTATGACTAGTTTTTAAGTCTTTTCTTCCTCTTTGGATTGCACCATGATCACATAACCTTCTCCTCCTTTGTGTAAGGTGTTAAGGAACTCCTTACCACTGCTCAACAAAACACTTGGTGTCTTTGACTGTCCTTCATCCTCCTCTAACAGTGACTGCAACTTAAAAGTCTTCCCATCCTTCTTAAATGAAATTGTGTTCTCCTTTCCATCATAGATGGCACTCCTATCATACTGCCATGGCCTTCCCAATAGAAGATGGCATGCATCCATGGGTAATACATCACACATTAGCTTATCCTTGTACCCTCTGATAGAAAACTCCACCGTTACTTGCTCATTAACAAGCACACTCTGCCCTTTGTTCAACCATGTCACTTTGTAGGGGTTAGTGTGGGGTACCTTCTCCAGTTTTAGCTTCTTTACTGCCTCATCTGAGATGATATTGTCTGTTGAATCTAAATCTACAATGACCTTGCATACTTTCCCAAGTATCTTGCATCTCACTCTAAATAGAGCCCTTCTCTGTTTTGGTTCTTCCTTGACCGGTTGTCTGATCAAGACTCTCCTAAACATTAGATTCTCCCCCATTTTAGATTCTATATGACTGACCTCAAGTGATTTGGTGCTCATGGTGTCCTCTTGTGCATATATCACCCTCTTCTCAGCATTTGAAGATGATGCTTTCTTCGAGCACCTATAAGCTGGATGGCCTACTTGACCACAATGGTAACATTTCATGGTAGCAAAGTATGAATTGCTCCTACTTGCTCCTCTTCCTCTATTAGATCCTCCTTGAGAACCTCTACCTCTTCCATAACCTCCTCTAGAAGGTGCTTCACTTCCATGCTTTGTGAGTTTGGATTCTCCTTGGTTTCTTTGCTCATTTCCTCTACCTTGGTAACCACCTCTTTGCCCTCTTTGATCCCTTTGATCTCTGCCTCTATCTCTACATTTAGAATTGGAGTCTTGTTTCTTTTTCAACTTCTCCTCCACCTTGAAAGCCATTTGAAAGAAACTATGGAGGTTGGTGAGTGTAGAAAGACTCAACTCTTCTTGTATGTTCCATTTGAGGCCATTTAGATACCTCTCCACCTTGATGATTTCCACTTCTTGCACCCTAGACCTAAGGCTTAGTTTTTGGAACTCCTCTGTGTAGGGAGCTACATCTAGGTCTCTTTGCCTAAGGTTCTGCCTCTTCTTATGCAATTGGACCTCATAGTCTTTAGGTAGATAATACTCCTTCACTTTAGCCACCATAGCTTTCCAACTTTAAATGTGTTTCTTGCCTTGATTCTCTCTTTCTTCTTGTAGGAACTTCCACCAAGTCAGTGCTTGTCCCCTTAACCTTGATTTTTCTATCTTCACCTTCTATGCCACAGTAACTCCATCACATTCAAAGTGACTCTCCATCCCTTCTATCCATTCCATCACCAACTCTGCATCCATTCTGCCTGTGAAGATGGGAATGCCTTCTAATGCTTTACCACTCAAAGCCTTCAATGCCTTGAGGAAGGGTTCCTCCTTTAGTGGAGGATCAGGGTCTGGTTCAATATCCTCCTCAACCTGATCCTCAACCTTGTCTCTCACTACTGCTAGTTGTACCTTCATCTTGCCTGTAGCCTCTACCACCTCTTCTAACCTTTTCTTCATCTCTTCAACTGCCTCTTCAAGCTATTTGTTCTTCTCTTGTTGCTCTGTCAGGTCTCTTGCTAACTTTGCATTGGTCACCATGTTTGTGGAACCACTGGATTCAAGGTCTGACATACAACTCTCAATCCCATATCTTTAACTTCCTCTGATACCAATCTGATAGGGAAGGGTTGGATGGAACACTCACTGTTCCATGCTCTGGGTCCTTATTCTCAAGAACTCCTAGGTGACTCTCCCACCTTAACCTATAGGCCCTAACTCAAGTATAGGTACCCCTGGTTCTACTGGCCAACCCCACTATCATCAAGCTCTCAAACTACCAAGCCAATCTAGGTGCCTTGCTTCTTTGCTTCCCTTAACCCTTAATCTTCCCTAAAGGTCAATTGCTCTCAATTCTTAGTTTATGCTTTGCAGGGGTGTGGGAATGCTTCCAAAAACTTCCCACCATCACAAATTGGTGCTGATAACTCCACCTTGTTCCCTTTTTCCATCGCTAATTCCAAACCCTCACCTAGGGTTAAAAAGGCTACAAGCCCTAGAGCCCCAATTAGCCCTCCTAACCCGAGAAAGATGGATGGTTCACCAAACTCTCCCAAAGAACCCCAAGTCTTTTCAGTGGTTTCTTGGTCTTGATACCTACCACCACAAGATTTTCAAGGTCTCAACCCTTGCTCGACCGTACATAGGTTTGTCCTTCAAATTAGCTAATTTAGGGCTTTTAGAGTCATTTCCTTACCACCCGATGAACTGTTATTTTTTTCTCCCATCCAACGGGCTGGTGAAACCTACTCATTGTTTCCAAGCCTCTACAGGGCCTTCATCCACCTTTCTACCACGTGGTTTGTGAGGGAAAGGTCACCCCTGCAAGCCAAGTGCTTTGCACTCTTTGACTTTCCTAGTCGTGCATTGTCAAGCTCACCTAGGAGAAGTCTTCCTTCATGAATTCCTGACCCCTAAAGACTCCTACCACTACTATGGATATAGGCATGGAGCCTAGACACCATTTCCAAGAGCCCATACACCAGGTACAGGGGTAGAGTGGACTAGAACTCCATTTCTGACGGTCTGCTAGTCAAAACAGCAAAAGAAAGAAACTAATTAATTGAAATCAAAAGCTTGAAATGCACACACTAACTATTTTCTATCCCACACAAAGCTTGGAAAGAAAATGAACTACGTTATACAACATTTGTAGTGCCATGATCACATCTGCAACACCCAAACTCAACACAAAACACATAATTTCATACTTTCTTCTCACTGTCCACACTTAGTATTCATGAATTTTCAAACTTTCAAAAAATTCCAAATGCCTTCCAACCTTTCACACAGGTGAAGGCAAACCTTAAATAGGTTTCCCAAAGTGGTTACACCCTCCTTGGTCGTACATTTTGGTTACAAGGTGGCAAAAGTGCAATATGTTCCATTTTGCCACCTTTGCCAATTTCCTAGAAACTAACAAACATGAGTGTCTAAAACTTCTAAACTTTGCCACTCCTGATAGCTCCTGATAGCTCCTAATAGCTCTTGACCAAGGCATTTTATTAAATCTCTATCTCCATAGAAATTTTCAAAATGACCTTATAACATCAAAATCAAAATTGCCTATGCCTAGTGTTTCCTAGGTGTTTTCTAGGTGCTCCTACACCAATTTCCCTCCCAAACTATGTGGGAATGATCTCATCAAATATGTTTCCTCATGGGAAAATTCAAGACTCATTCAGAATTACCTTATGTGATCTATTGGATCATTTTTCCCATTGTGCATGTCATATTTGGGAAATTCACAATGTTTTGGAAATGGTATCATGTTGACACTTTGATCGAATGGGTAGGGACATATATCTTGTAGGGAGTATCTCTTGGTAGTCCCCATTTGCATGTTCTATTTTTGTTGTTGAAGAGCTTGGATTTGCTGTTTCAAAATATCCATTGGATCATTGGTTTTTGCTTCACTTCTTGGTTCAATTTGTGTCTTGGTTTCTATTTTCTTAGGAGTTCTTTTCAATTTTGTAACATCAAAATCATCAGGTAGCTTGACTCCTTTGTTTGATAACATCAAGAGGTATCTTTCCCCATTCTTTTTGAAAACATTTTCTAAGAATTTGTGGAATTTTGGGTCTTGTTGGGCTTGTTGGAAATCTTCTTCATTTACCTCATCAGTTTCAGTTGAATGGATGTTGTGAAAGGGGTTTTCTTCTTGTTCAACCATGGTATCTTGGATTTTAATTTCTTTTTCTTGGATTTTTAACCTTTGGGATCTTGTTTGGATGGGCATACAAGTGATGAGGATTTTCTAAACATTTGACCAAAGTTTTAGGAGTGCCAAAAGGATTGGTTAAAATTTGATTAAGAAAGATTTATTTCAGGATAAAAGATGATGAATCCTGGTGGTGAAATGCAATTGCTAAATCAGAAATGAATGTGATGAAAAGAGAACTTTTGGATGTTTGATCAAAGATTAGATAAGGGATTTTCACTTGAAAATGTTGGTTTTAACAAGATTGAGCTCTATTATATCAATTGATCGAGATGATTAGAATATTGTATTTTTAGTTGTGGAATGAAAGAATGACGAATGGGTTAACTATGATTATGCCTTTGTGAAAGATATCTGCATTGTTAATAAGATTGTGAAGATAAGGGCTCTAAAGAAAAATCATTAATATTTCCCCTATCACAGTCATGATACCTATGGATGAAGGTTTGATAGTCAAGCAAGACCTTCATACTTTGGTACAAGAAGTGTCTCCTTTTCAAAAGTTTCTTATAGCCAAGTTGCTTCTTTGGTTTCTTGATTCTTTTGGTAAGGGAATTCTTGACAAATGTGGTTGATTTCCAATCCCTCAACATAAACTTTGGGACAAGGAAAGGATGTTATTTGAGAAGGAATCTCTGAAAAGGGGACTAATTGGCAGAAAGGAGGAAAATTTTAAGTTTATGTTTGCAGATTTACCAGATGTGCTAAAATAGTGCCCAGATGCATTGAAACTCAAATGCACTATAGAATGGTATGGATGGGCTAGAGAAAGGTTTTGATGGGCCAGAATAGGCTATGGATGCGCTATGGAAAGGTTTGAATGCATTGCAGGATTAAACAGATGCGCTAAAATAGTATATGATGGGATATGAGCGAGATACACTAGAAGAGTAAATGAATGTGCTGAAATATGCAATGCATGCACTGGGGTTGTCACTGGATGCACTGAAATATGATAGGGATGCACTGGGATAGTCACTAGATGCACTGAACTGGAAAATGTTTTCTAGTTTTTGGCAATGAATTTGAATTGTTTAGTTGAATTATCTTTTGAATCAATGGTTGGATATTTCAGAGTATAGTGTTTTCTTGAATTTTGATTTGAAACACACATGAAACAAGCACAATCCTAGGTTCTGTAAGGAAATATTATTTTGGATTCCACATGGATTTTACTCCATCCACACTTATTCTTAGTGTTTGATTTAGAAGCTTGGCCACACAAGCTCCCCCTTATAGTGCACTCACTTCTCGAGCCAACCAAGCTTCAAACTCCCATGAATCTCCCATGGAAATTTTTTCACCTCTACTAAAAATTGCAAGAATGTGGATGCCTTGGAAACAACCATTGCTGCACCTGTTAGAACTGAAAAAATTTCATGAAAATCCCTAAGGTTTTTCTCCATTTTCCATTAAAAATAGTAAGTCTTTACCCACTTGAACTAAAATTTTCCTAATCTTTTTGTTAAGAAAAAATCATCCTTTTCACCATCCAAAATACACCTTATACCTTACACCGCTGCCTTAATATTCACTTTTTATCTCTTTACCGATTTACCGAGAGCTCCCACTAAGGGGCTCGTGGTATGGTGGTGGCGGTTGAAGAACAGTCATCCAGGAGGTGGACATGGCTTACCGCGCTACTGCTGGCCATCATCATAGTGATTGTGGTAACGCGGTAGGTGGTTAGTGTGGTAGTGAGTGTTAATCACCATGGTACCATAGCCAACCAGATCAGTGACCATGGCAATTCGGTGAGTAAAGATGATAGTGAAGAAATTGAGTGTGGCGGTCGTCAAGCAGCTATCATTGTACCACAGACAGACATGAGGAAGACCACAGTGGTGCAGTGAGTAGAGACAGGCAGCGACTTAGCAGTTCATATCGGTCACCGCGATACCACGGGTGGTAGAAAGGTAGCCGACGGTTGGGCAGTAAATGAAGAAGTTAACGATGGAGGAAGCAACAGTGATTGTCACTGCTATATCATGGCCGGTCAACATGTTGACCATGGTAGAGTGGTAGGAATAAGAGAAGATTCGTAGTGGTACATAAGATGGAATAGTAAAGATGAGAAAAGCTATAAAAAGAAAAATCAAAAGCATGACTATAGTTTTAAATATTTAATTTTCGATAAGGAAATGCAATTAAATATTTTAATTTCTGCTAACAAATGCAAAATGGTTGTAATAGGAATGTGAAAGGTTGCAACACCTGGAATGTAATGTATAAATGATTTGAAAATTTAGTTGCAGTTAGGAGGGTAGACAGTAAGTAGTAGTTAGACTGTAGGAGTTAGATTTTTCCTAAGAAGGGACTGGGATGGAAATAATGTACATAATTTTCTTGAAGCAGAAACAACGAAGACTAATGTTTTAAACTAGTGAATTTCTTTTTGGTGTTCAATTGTTGCATTGCATCAATTTATACTCTTTATTTTGGTTGTCTCCAACTTGAGGTCTTTTAATCATTTAAATCAACATATCAGGCATATTCCCTTATTTATCAAAATATATTCCATTTTGAGTGATTTGATTAATTGGTGTCTGCAAGCCAGAATTAAATTCTCTTAATAAATCACAGTGGTTTTAAGCTTTCCTTTGGATAGTTAATGAAGAACCTGATAGAGAAGCATTCCGGCACTGTTTATGCAAGTGATATACTTAGTAAAGTTTTATGCCAGCCATAGAATTTTCAAAGTGCCTAACAACTAGAGTTAAGCCAATAAGAGGAAACACATATTATTTTTGACTCCATTGCCCATGTGAATAGAAGGAATTGATCTGCCACAACCCAGAGATACAAATTCATATCAAGCAATTTATTCAAAAACCTTTCATTTGTGCAGTAGGAGTAGGAGTAGTTGTAGTGATTTTATCTATCTGCTTCCCTTTGCCATTGTGGATAGATTGTTTCACTAGGAAATACATCTTAAATATGCAACATACACATAGGTGCACCACCTGGGTTTTGCAGAGCCTGAAGAGAAAAAGGTTCAACTATATTGGTTGGGCTTGTTAGTTGGCCAAAAGCATTGTGAGAGCTTGGCAACCTCTCGTGGTTCAAACCTACGTTTTTGAGACCCAACAAATTGGCGACTCTAGTGGGGAGTTACTCAGAAAAATTTCCAGCCTTTCCATTTATAGAGTCAACAAAGTTTCACATTTTTTTGGAGATTCCATTGGGGGAAAACCAAAGCAATCCATTTCATTTTCCTACTTTTGGGAAAGTAGGTGGCGACTCTGTTTTAATTTGATATATAATGCATGGATGTTGTGGAGCAGTAACATTTTGTCAAGATGTCAGGAGTAGAAAGAAGACACTGGACAATGAAAGAATTGGAAGAAATGGAACAACGAAGGTTATACTGGAAACAAAAAACACTACAATTGAAACAACAAATGCTGCAATTGGGAGTCGAATATGTTCCAAATACATCATCGAATAGGCCATCCTATGGTGAGCGTGAAGACACAAATACCAGGAGATCTTGGACACCACATGCACCACATGATACAACTGAGAAATTCGATAATGAAGGTAATGTGTTCTATTCACAACAGAACACTTATGCACCACATCCATTACATCAAATGAATATTCATCTTCCATTTCCTTAAAAAAGATCAATGATCTACCAAAACCCATATGGCCCTCCAAATTTTGTCTCAATTATTGATAAACCATTTAACTTTAGTAATGTCCAAGGCTACCCAAATCCTTACCCCTATGATGAGACAAAACTACTAATGCATATCCCTAAATTTCATGGAGAATGGAATGAATTGACTTATGAGCATATGGAACGATTATGGTATGTCATTGTCAACTTTCAAATTTATCTAGAGGATGTCATTATGAAATGTTTTTCAAGATCTATGAGGGATAGTGCAAGGGAATGGTTTAAAAGTTTTCCTGTGCAAAGTATATCTTCATGGGAGGATTTGAAAGAAATATTCTTGAGCTAGTATGAGGACAAATATGATGATTATTTACATAATCAAGAAGAAGGTGATGATATACATACTCAAAGCCAAGACTCCATCATAGAGTCAGAATGTGGAATTTCCCCCTTTGATTCTTTTTTTGATATAAGGAGATATAAGGGAGAATCTAGGAGATCTTTATACAACAGGATGGCACAAATCTGTATGCGATTACCTCCTCATTGTAGGCCTACAAAGCCCCTTGTTGTTGCACAATTTCTAAGAGCATCAAAGCCTGAATCAATTTATTGGTCAGAGTCATTAAAACAACAAGCCTTTGATGTAGTAAATAAATTTATTCATTCCATGCTTGGGACAAGGTACATGGATACTGACAATAATAAATCTAGTAGTGATATCATGGATGCTCAAACAATGCAACAAACAAAGGAAGCATGTGCTACTATAATTTCTAATGAATTTTTTTCAGATTTAGAAAATGATTGCAGCATTAATGATATTGGTGGGGACACATCATCTAGGGAGTATATCAGCAATGTTTCATAAGCTACAATAGAAAATGATATCATGTTGTCCAACAATGAAGATGTGGAGAGTTTCTCTTGCATAACAGATTGTGAGTCAAATTGTGAAGATGCAATAGTGGATGTTGATTGATTTTCAACAGGATGATTGTTGCAGTTATTATGAAGATCAAGAAGAGGTTGGAGACAAGGTTGAAGATATAGAAGCAAAGACCTATTCACTCAGCAGTGAGCAAGTTTTAGATTTCTTAACTCTGGAATACCAGAAGTATGCACATGAAGATGATTCCAAAGTTTTTCCTCCAGCCTATATTTTTTTTGACACTGAAAGTAATAATTCATATGACCCCATGTGTATCTCCCACAATGATGAGAAATTTTTTGAAGCTAATCAAAGATCCATGTCTGTCCAAGAAGAGGTATGTGACTTGAATAATTTTTTCCTGGAAGAGGAAGATGTTGGTTTGCATATCATTGATAATAAGTGTTCAACATTTATTGATTCAAGTATGTATAAAGAAGACTGTATGGATCAAATGTGTATGTCAATGCCAACTAGTGATAGGAAAGAAATGGAAAGTGATTTGATTGTTTATGAAAATATTGATGAGATAGAATTTTTTGATTTCCAAGAAAAGAATTCATATTTCCAGGTCCCAGTGCAGTTGCAGGCACATTCAACAACATATAACAGTGAGCATGCTTATGAATGTTTTGTTGAATGTGGATACACTTTGTATGCTAAGGGTGATAAATATTTTTCATATGATAATAAGAATGATGAATGGAAGAATGGTAAAATAAATATGAATCAGGTTGAATGCGTTGATTTCCTGAAGGTTTTCAATGAATTTGCATGTTGGAGGGTAGGTGGAAGGGATAGTTTCAAAAGAAACCTAATGAGCTCTAAACAAAATAAGGTCTGTGACAGAGGAAAGGGCAGGTTTTTATTTTTGGGTAGCTTGGGGCCATCCCTTGTGGTTAGATATTTGAACCATACCAGGTATAGAGGATTAAGGATTGCCAATGCATGGACAATTCTTAGTAATACCTCTTGAAAAATTATTTTCCATGCACACTAGTCTAGGGTTTCTCCATTTTCCATCTTTCATCTTCCATCCCCTCCATGCTCTTTCATTGCCTCCATCTTTCATTGCCTTATTTTTTCCATCTTTTACTCGGTCTACTCTACCAAAGAATTCTAGATTCTTGTAGTGATTTGCAAAATCACTCATCCCCAACTGGAGCCATTGTTAGAACTGAAATTTTTTCATTAAAATCCCTAAGGTTTTTCCCCATTTTCCATTAAAAATCCTAAGTCTTTACCCACTTGAACTAAAATTTTCCTAATCTTTTTGTTAAGAAAAAATCATCCTTTTCACCATCCAAAATACACCTTATACCTTACACCACTTCCTTAATATTCACTTTTTATCTCTTTACCAGTTTACCAAGACCTCCCACTAAGGGGCTCGCGGTATGGCGGTGGCGGTTGAAGAACAGTCATCCAGGAGGTGGACAGGGCTTACCGCGCTACTGCTGGCCATCATCATAGTGACTGTGGTAACGTGGTAGGTGGTTAGTGTGGTAGTGAGTGTTAATCACCGCTGTACCGTAGCCAACCAGATCAGTGACCGCGGTGATTGCGGTGAGTAAAGATGATAGCAAAGAAATTGAGTGTGGTGGTCATCAAGTAGCTATCGTTGTACCACGACCAGACATGAGGAAGACCACGGTGGTGCAGTGAGCAGAGACATGCAGTGACTTGGTGGTTAGTATCGGTCACCATGATACTGCGGGTGGTAGAAAGGTAGCCGGTTGGGATGGTAAACGAAGAAGTTAACGGTGGAGGAAGCATCAGTGACTGTCACTGCTATACCGCATTCGGTCAACATGTTGACCACGGTAGAGCGATAGGAATAAGAGAAGATTCGCAGTGGTACATAAGATGGAATAGTAATGACGAGAAAAGAGCTATAAAGAGAAAAATCAAAAGCACGACTATAGTTTTAAACATTCAATTTTTCGATAAGGCAATGCAATTAAATATTTTAATTTCTGCTAACAAATGTAAAACGGTTGTAACAAGAATGTGAAAGGTTGCAACACCTGGAATGTAATGTATAAATGATTTGAAAATTCAGTTGCAGTTAGGAGGGTAGACAGTAAGCAGTAGTTAGACTGTAGGAGTTAGATTTTTCCTAAGAAGGGACTAGGATGGAAATAATGTACAAAATTTTCTTGAAGCAGAAACAATGAAGACTAATGTTTTAAACTGGTGAATTTCTCTTTGGTGTTCAGTTGTTGTGTTGCATCAATGTATACTCTTTTATTTTGGTTGTCTCCAACTTGAGGTCTTTTAATCATTTAAATCAACATATCAAGCATATTCCCTGATTTATCAAAATATATTCCATTTTGTGTGATTTGATTAATTGGTGTCTGCAAGCCAGAATTAAATTATCTTAATAAATCACAATGGTTTTAAGATTTCCTTTGGATAGTTAAATAAGAACCTGATAGAGAAACATTCCAACACTGTTTATGCAAGTCATAGACTTGGTAAAGTTTTATGCCAGCCATAGAATTTTCAGAGTGCCTAATAACTAGAGTTAAGCCAATAAGAGGAAAAACATATTATTTTTGACTCCATTGCCCATGTGGATAGAAGGCATTGATCTTCCACAATCCAGAGATACAAATTCATATCAAACAATTTAGTCAAAAACCTTTCATTTGTGTAGTAGGAGTAGAAGTAGTTGTAGTGATTTTATCTATCCACTTTCATTTGCCATTTGTGGATAGATTGTTTCACCAGGAAATACATCTTAAAAGATCTGCAACATACACATAGGTGCACCCACCTGGGTTTTGTAGAGCTTGAACAGCAGAAGGTTCAACTATATTGGTTGGCCTTGTTAGTTGGCCAAAAACATTGTGAGAGCTTGGCAACCTCTCGTGGTTCAAACCCGCATTTTTGAGACCCAACATCACCAAAGAATAGAAAGGTAATTTTTGGCTTACTACAACAAAGGGTATCTAGTACAAACTTTTTGTTTGTGGGGGATCATCCATGTAACAAGAGACCATTGTTGCCCTTCTTGTCGGAAAAATCCTCGTGATACTTGAACTTTCTCGAGTACCCACTTTTATATCCCGAGTTGAAGTCACTTGGATTTAGCATGTTCTCGGTTGGGTCATTCCCTCCTTTTGAAGTGGGGAGGCAGGCCCTCTAAGGTTCAAAATGCAAATAAAATGAATGGGTCTATCTTTCTGATTAACCAGTTAAGGGGAGAGCATAGTTGCGTACCATTCCAAACACAACAAACATGGTGTAAATTTATCCTTCCTAGTTATGCTGGATTCCTAACTTAACCAAAGGAAATAAAAACTAGATTTAACTATGCAACCACTTGTTAGTATTTTTTGTCCATTATTCTTTAACAAAGTTCCTTTATTTGTTTCAGCAAGGTCTTTGACTACATGTAAGGTTCCAACAAAACATAAAAGAACAGATTAGTTTTGGGAATCTGGAAAATTTGCAACAAAAATTGAATGTGCCATTATAGTGACCGAATGCGCTAAAACTCAGACCAAATGCGCTAAAAGAGTGACCAAATGCACTAAACTAGAAAAGTATAAAATGAAATTTAAAACACCCTGATGCACCGAAAGAATAGTTGTATACGCCGGAACAAAAACCCAATACACCAGAACAGAAGTCAAATGTGCTAGAAGAACTGCCAGATGCATTGAAACAGGAACTCAATGCACCGATATAGAAGCTAGATGCATTGGAGAAAAAATCATATGCACCATTTCAGAATTTTTTATGGAACCTGCGAAGAAAAACTCAACAGAAAAGTAGATTAAAGAGGGGCTACGCCCCACAATAGGCACCAAATTTATGTGTGTGATTTTTACATGTCAGTCAGAGTAAGTAATCATAACTAAACAACACACAATCAATGCAATGTATTACATCTAATGAAGGATAAATAATAAAATGAACTATTACAACCCTGCATTTGAAATCATCCCATTATCCTCTATTCTTGGCGATTCCTCAATTCATGCTCCTAGAATTATTCGTTGCACATGAATGTGTGAAATGGAAACCTAGGAAACAAGCAGCTATGATGAAATGCAAACTAAAATGCCTACATGCTTATATTTTTTGTTTTTGAAAATAAATTGTTGAATGGTCTATGATGAGATGTTGTTGTAATTGAAATGATGCTAAAACTAATGATGTAAATCTAATAGTAAATGTTGTATAATAGATGCAAGAAACTAAAATGCTAGAATGGAAATACCATGATAAAGTTAAATGAACTAAAATGCAAAGTGAAAACTACAATGCTCACTAAAATGCTCTCCAATTTGCAATGAGATTTCTGCAGCATAAACTTGTCAAATTCTCCTTCTTGAAAACCTGTAGCAATGTGTTCTATTTATAGAATATTCCAAGCTAGGAATGATGTGGCAGCAATGAATGGTTGAGATTGTGATCCTACGACATCAATGGTTGAGCACAAAGAGGTTGGAGAGAATCATGGAGGTGGTTCCCTACAAGAGAACAATTTTCCAAGTGTTGAAGGGAATTAGAGGAAAGAAGAAGCCATGTGCCCAAGGTGATTTCAAATTTGTTACAAGTTTGTTGATGGAAAATCCACATCTTAGAAATTAGAAAATTCAATTTCATGTGACACATGGTGAGGTGGAAGGAAGTTAGAAGAATATGTAGAAATGCCCCAATTTGAATTTAAAATTCAAATTGAAATGAAGATGGGAAATTAGCAAAATGACAAATTAGTCAATTTGTGCATTTAACCAATTTAAGAGGAAAATGATTTTAGATAAGAAGAATATTTAGAAATGAACTATATAAATAAATTTTGCAATTTATTTATAAGTAGAGGATTTAAGATTTTTATTAATTAAATAACAAGTATTTAATTAATTTATGCTTAGACCATTTTTAAGTGCATATAGTACTAACAATGTAGGTGAATATGAAGGCCTTATATAGAGTTTGGAGTGGGCAAGGAAAAGGAATATAAGATATCTATAGGTGTTTGGTGATAGTGAATTGATCATGAACTAGGTAAGAGGCTTGCATGTGACCAAAAATGACTTGTTGAATTCATATAAACATAGGCTATGGGATATGATAGAAGAATTTGATTCTTTCAATATGTTGTCCATACCTAGATATTAGAATAAACATGCAGATAGGTTGGATTATATAGGTGCCCAATTTTACATTCCAAATGATATTAAGAATGATAAGATACAACAAAATATCAAGGCATTTTTAAGTCCATCTATTCTTGATAATAACGTTCATTGGAAATTCTTTGAAAAGTGGTGAGAAAGTGCTCAATTTCTTGCTCGAACAGGATGAGTTTACAACTAGAAACTAAAAAAGTTACAAAAAAAATATGGTGTATAGATCATACAACTAATAACCAATAAATTACCAAAGGGTTCGGTCACCTTGGATTCCATCTTCAATTTAGATGATCAATTGGAAAAAGGAAAGAGTGGCATGCACATTAACCAAGAGAACTATACAGAAAAAGGAAATCTTCAAAGGTAAGCTTCTAAAGATTGGTAAATTGTGTTCTCAAGAGGATAAAGAAGATTTTCTTGCACTTTTTCAAGACTTCCATGATATTTTTTATCAAGAATATTTTTATTTAAAGGGCTTTGATCGCAATATATTTCAACATACCATTGAGCTCAACCTGGATAAAAAACCAGTAAGGAAAAAGTAGAGGCCTTTAAATCACAATCTTGAGCCACTCATGAGAAATGAATTGAAAATTTTGATTGAAATAAATATTATCTTCTCAATAAAAAAAACTTCATGGGTTTCAAATCTTATCCTTGTAAAAAATAGAAGTAGAGAAATAAGGCGGAGTGTTGAAATTAGAGACCCCAATAGGGCCTCACTAAAATACCACTATCCGCTACCCTCTATGGAGTATATTTTGCAAGTTGTTGTAGGTTCTGAAAGGTTCTAGTTGTTGGATAGTTATTTTGAGTACAAACAAGTGTTAGTGAAGGAAGAGGACTAGTATAAGATATCTTTCACCACCAAGTGGGGAATAATGGCATACAAAAGAATTCCTTTTGGATTGCCCAATGTTGGGGCAACCTTCCAAAGGGAAGTGGATATGGATTTCTAGGGGCTCATGTACAAGATTGTTCTTGTATATTTAGATGATATTACTATTTTCTCCAAGGATGCAAAGGAACATTTCACTCACCTAAGACAAAGCTTTTACCAATGTAGGTAGTTTGGGATATCACTTAATCCCAAAAAATGCATTTTGTAGTGCATGAAGGTAGATTATTGGGTCATGTGGTGTGAAAGCATGGTGTAACCATTGATCCCAAAAGGGTGAGTTATATCTTAGTTTTTCCTAAACCTAACCATAAGAAGTGTTTTCAAAGTTTTCTTTCAAGGATAAATTTTGTTAGGAGGTTCATACCTAATATTACTGATTTGTTAAAACCACTAATAGCTATGTTGAAGAGAAACATGAGTTTCAACTATTCAAAGGAAAGAAGAGAAAGTTTTGAGGCCATCAAAGAAGCCATAGAAGTAGGACCTACTCTAGTAAATCCTAATTTTTCTAAGGATTTCATTAGATATGCTTATGGAAACATGGAAAGCATCTCAACTATGCTAGTGTAGAAAATTGTGGAAAATTTAGAGTAGCCAATAGCATTCTTTAGTCAAAGGCCTAGAAGGTTATGAGAAAAGATACTCTTTTGTTGAGAAGCATGTAATTTCTATGATTAGAAGCCTCAATTTTTTTCCATTTAGTTTCCAATAACAAGATTAAATTAATGGTTTCTCACCCAAGTGTTAAAGAGTTTCTCTTGAGTAAATATTTGAGTGAAAAAAGGATTAGGTGGGTCACTAAGGTAATGTAGTATGATGTGGAAATCAAGGTCATAAAGCTTGTAAGAGGTATATTTTTATGTGAAAAACTAGCTATTAATATGGAAACGAATGATAAAGAGGTTGCAAAGGTTATCTTAGCTATCCAAGATCAATCCCAAATGGCTACACATACTTCTTCATAGAGTTGGGAATGAGATATGGTTCATTTCCTCTAGGAAATTGAGTTCTCACAAGGAATGGATAGGGCTAAGAGAAGGTATTTCAAGTTGCATTCTGTCCCATATGTCCTCCTAAATGACATAATTTTTAGGAAGGATGTCAATGGTGTGTTTCTTAGATGCATCGATGTTGATCAAGTTGACAAAGTTCTTCAGGATTTCCATGACAGGGAAACTGGTGGTCATTTTTCACCCATAACAATAGCTCAAAAGATAATGAGAGCAGGCTATTATTCGCCTAGGGTATTCAAGGACACACATGAATGGGTAAGGATGTGTAAGAAATATGAATTTATTAGGAAAGGAAAGATTGGAAACTTTCCCATTTTAGCCTATCCAAGTTGAAAAACCCTTCATGAAATATGGGATTAACTTTATTAAAGACATTAAACCACCTTCTAGTGTAGGTCATAAATGGGTCCTCACTGCCACCAACTATTTCACCAAGTGGATTGAAGTTGTATCATTGAAGGAGGCTAATGAGACTATTGTATTGAGATTTTATGAAGAGCTGGTGACAAGGTTAGAAGTGCCTGATTCTATTATTTTTGATAATTCTATGGCTTTTGTGGGCACAAAATTAAGTGAATGGTCTGTCAAGAATGACATCTACTTGAGTACTTTATAAAAATACTACCCTCACAAAAGGATCATCAAAGGGAACATGGAAGATAAGTAAATGACTTGGCACACCAATTTAAGGTTTTCCCTATGGGTGGATAGGATCACCCACAAGAGATCCATTGGTAACCTCCCATAAATGTTGGTATATGGGAAGGAAGCAAGGTTACCCTTATTAGTTGAAATAATAGCTCTTTAGTTGGTTAATCAGTTGGAAATGCAAGAGGGTGAGGACTAAATTATGGATAGGTATGCCTAGCTAATGGAGTTGGAAGAAATACAAAATAAAGCAATGAAGACAATGAAGGAGCATCAAAATCAGGTCAAGAGGACTTTTGACAAAAGGGAAACTCTTAAGATCTTAAAGGAAGGGGATGTAGTCCTCAAATGGGATGAACTTAAGAGCAGGATTGGAAGGCACACAAAATTTGATGCCATATTGAGTGGACCTTACATCATTTTTTAGTGCAAACAATATAATGCCTTCAAACTGTCAAAATGGATGGAGAAGAGGTACCAATCCCAGTTAATGGGATTCACCTCAAATGGTTTTTTTCATGTGTTATCAGTATTTTGTACATATTAGTTTAGGTTTCTACTTTCCAAAAAGTGCTCTTGCACACCCTACTTTCTCCTTAAGGGAATTGTATGCTTCTAGTGTCCTACTTTCCTCCAAGTGCAACTTACACATGTTTTGGGTTTTCCCCAAGTTGAACCCAGTAGCTGCAATGTTTTCCCATGACTCTAAGCCTAATGGATTGATAAGGCCCTTGGATTCCCTAATTAGTAGGCAATCATCCTACAAAGTCGCCAATAATGTTTCCATTTCATGCCATCTTGATGACCCATAATTGAAAAATGATTTGAGAGATCTTGCATGAACCACCTTGCATAAGTATCCCTTGAAAAAGTCCTAAATTTTCTTGTCTTGAAGTCATCGATCTTTTGGTCATTTTTCATAACTTTGTTAGTCACCGCCTAGGTTTTCATAACCTTTCCTTCTCATGATATACCACACAAGGTTCATATTTGTGAAGCTCTAAAGTGTGTTAGTGTCTATAAATGTTGTCTTAACCTTTGGAAGCCCTACCTAAGTAAAGTTGAGTCATTTCAGAGTTTTTCTTGGGTTAGGAAACCTGCATTGGTCTTTGAAAAACTTGTTTGAACTTTCTTTCTCTCTGTGCAATGATGATAAAAGCTTTGAAAGCAATAAGGATAAATAGTTTTTGGTTTTTCATATTGGTTTCAAACCCCTTGTTAGCCACTAACAAGGTCATTAAAAATTTTCTTTTGACCCATCAATTTGCATCGGGTTTCAAACATTGGAGATTGGATTTCTTGCTTTTGACTTCCCCTTTCCTCTTGCCCAACCTTTGACACAACATTCAAAAGTTTCGGCCAACTCAAACCCTTCGGATGTGGGGGGTTGTGGTAACCCTTCCTTTGGAAGCCCCACTCCCTGATAGATTTGCAACCTTTGGATTTCATGGATTTTGAATTTTTTCTACCAGTCTTCGACAAGTGATAACGTAGAAACAATATGAGGTATGCTTACAACCCAACCTTCAACAAAAGCCATTTTTTTGACTTTTTGGTTTGGCTTTCCCTCCTTCTAGTTTCTAGCAAGTGGTGTACTCCTTATACCATAGGTCTAATGCTCGAAACCATGTAGCGAGTGATACAAGGTATCTTTGACACCTGACTCCTGATAGTGACACATTTTTGCGAGTCCAAACCATTTAATTCCAAATCTAGCAATGGTTTCCTTTCGGAGCCAACACCCCAACCTTTCGAATTTTGGATGTGTTTTTCTTGTGATGGTGCTATTAATTCCTAATTGATCTTCTCACCTACCTATTCAACTTTTGGGGCTTGAGGACAACATTTACTACATTGGTTGATGGTTATGGTTGATTTCATGGGTGCCCATGCTTGTTTAAAGCTGGTTATTATCCTTCTCTTGCCCCACACCCAAATCATTGATTTCAAGGAAACATTTTTGGAGGGATTTTGGACAACATTTATTGAAAAAGTATGGTTTGCAAGTCTTGGTGCATCCTGGGCTCATCCTTCAACATGGTTCTCATGGTTTGGTTGCCTCAACTCTTATTGGGGTGAATTTTTGCTAGTTGCTAACCCTAAGTAGAGTTAGGGTCTAGCTGGAGTTGACTAAGATATGCTTGAATTGTAAAGGCAATGATGGCACTTTCAAATTTTGCAAATTTTAAGTTCCCATATTGAAAATTTTGCCTCCACTTTTAGAGGTACACTTAGAAAATCTATCTAAATGACCTACTTTGGAGGGTCATATTTGAGAGCCTGTTGATTTTCAAGCCAAACCCCTTGGGGGACCGACTCATGTGACATATGTGAATGTGTATGTCAATTTTCAACTTCCCAAGATGCATTTTGACTTGCTTTTGGAAAGTGAAGCTGAAGGGTTTTGGCAGTTTTTTGTTGTTTGAAAACTTCCAGTTTTGCAAAGTGGTCTCTTGTTCAAGTTAATATTTCAAAGATCGAGGATTTTCATGATGAAAGGATTTTTTCTCTCCATTCTCCCCACCTAAATGTACTCGCATGTCAAGTTTTAGAGCTTCATGATTTGATTTTATATTTTTACCAAGCCAAAAGAAAATGCAATTTGTTCAGTTTTGCACCTGCATTTTTTGGAACCTTTCAGGGTGGTCAGCTTTGACCTCCAATATCTCTTGGTGGATGATGATTCAATAAAATCCCTCTTGTAAACATGTTCACTATACCTAAATGACCTTATGTTTTCAGTGGCGACCTCTTAGGAGTTGATTTGGTATTTTTCCAAAATACTGATTTGGTAAGTTTTAATTGATTCTGAACAGATGCAGATGAAGAAAAGTTCAACTGAGCAACTTTGGAATTTAATATCTTTCACCTCGGGATTCCTTTTTCCAAACCATTTTTTTCACTCCATTTTCGAGTCAAATGTCTACATTCCTGCAAGTTTTTGTGACTCCAAGAGGTCGTTTGACCTATTTTCCAGAGTGATTCTAGAGCCAACTTGGCCAATTTTGACCATTGTGGGAATGTGCGAGAAAATAGAGTTTAAAGATAACCCAATTCATTTTTTCACTCCATTCTGATGTTGTCTCAGATCAATTTAAGGTGAAAAACTTGTTTGAAAATGAATTTTTTTTTTAGTCAGGCCCACAAGGGGACCTGACATGTGTCACAAATTTGAGATAGTTTATATGAAGCAGAGATGTTGATTGAAATAAGAAGTTGAGTTGCTTGTTAGCATTTTAGCATACTCTCAAATATTTACCTAGAGACATGGAAAAAGAAAGTTGTCACTGAAAACTTGAAGGGGTTTTGAATTCTGAAGAAATTACTTTAATGGATGATACCAAAAATGAATAATAAAATTGTGGGTTTGCATTCTTACAGTTTACAACACATCAAGATTCTATGAATGCATTTAGGCATTTGTAGAAGTGAGTCACTATATTTGGTTGTGACAGGAGTGCGAAGGTAACATTTGCAGAAACTTCCAATAGAGCTGATGAGGAGGCCATGTCACATATGAAGATGGTATATTTAGATTGCTTGTCAGAATCTTAAATTGAGGGATGCGTAAAAGACGAACTCAAGAAGTATGCTGAAATTTTGAAGGTTCAATTGTCACTGAACATGTCCAAATAAAAAAAAGGAAAGGATTTCAGGTTTGTTCTTTTCCCTTATTGTAGTGAAGCCTTGTCATGCGTTGAAGGTGTAAGTAAAGGTGAGCTTGGTGAAGGGCAGGAAATATCTTAGTCAATTTGTAGAATTTTTTGTGAATGTAAAATAATAATACTTTAGGGTTTTTGCAACTCTTCCTTCAATTAAGAAGAAACATGTGGAGGGGCTAGATGATCCAAGATTGAAATTTGAAATAAGCACCATTACTTCCAAGGAGGGAGTGGAAATTTTCTTCTCATCTAAAGTGACCATCGAGCCAAGACAGGAAGTAATCTACGCCTGCGGTGGATATATCAAAATCGTTTGAGGAAATTCTATTTTTTAGTATTTCAAAACAAGGGTATGGGAATACAGAGGCAAGTCATCAAGCATCAAGGAAATCGGTGTCAAAGGTTGAGGAAGTATGTAAGCTGAAATGAGCTCCCCAATAGAAAATGTCGATCAAAGTATAAGGCACAGTATAAAAGAATGTAGGGGGTGACTACACCAGTTGAAAGGGCCCGCATGTTATTTGGAGGGATGGAAATATTGTACCACCGCACATGGGATCCTTTTGACCCAGCAGAGGGAAGCACTCTTCTTGCAAAAAAAATATATCAAAATTTTATAGGATGCCATGACTTAAGCTCGAGCATTAGGTGGATCTATTGAAAAGTCTTCAGAAAATTTGCAAATAAATGCAACTGGAAGGTATGCAGTTGGTGCGGTGGATGAAGGTAGTAGTGTTAGCACATATTTACACTACATAGCCCGCATTTGAAGTGTTGGCATGAATTGAAATTCTCCCACTATAAAATGAGGACACCATGCAATAGAGATGTCCATGCTACCATTGTACTCATCGCGGGGGATTGAGGAGTTCAGTTAGAACTATCTGCTTGGAAACACATGGATCCCATGAATGAAGGCGTGTGGAGAAGGAACCATCGCACAAAATGGATTTGCTGAAAAGGCCTCAAAATTCTTAAGCAAATGGAATTGGAAGGTGCGCTGCAAATGAAGCAACGTGGACAAAGCATGTGAAATTTTAAGTTGTCGTGTATGCCCAAAATGGATGTGTTGAAAATTCTTTAGAAAATTTTGAACAAACGCATTTGGCAGCCGTAGTGTTGTGTTTCAAGCCTATGCCAAATGAAGGAGGAGCAGCCGAGAGTTGCAGAGAATGAGAAAGCATTATGGAAAACAAAGGATGGATGAGTGATCAATAGTGGATAGAAGAGATGACCACGAGGATGAATCTTGCATACCTCGCAGGAGGAAGGATGACGCTAGCAGGAAGTGAGTAGGGTAGGTAAAAGGTATTTCCTCATTTTGAACGCACGGGAAAATATTAAAGTGAAATTAAAGAAGTCTTCACTATGTAGAGGCAAATATTTGAAGATAAAATGTAGTGGTAAGTGAAACAATGGGTCCATTTTTAAAATCATTTAAATGTAAATTGCACGGAATGTCTAGTGAAGTGGTTTTTTTTTTCACTTTTAAAGGTGGGATTTTAAGTATAAAATCAAAAGTGAAAGATGCATGTGAGTTTTAATGGCTTAGTGAAAATTTAAAGTGTCAACATTTTAAATGTTTGGTGAATAGTGAAAGCATGGGGAGATGATTTTATAAAGTGAGTAGAATATTCATTTTTAAAAGGGCTTCCATGGGGGACAAAAAAAATTCAAGGGAAGAGTGCTTTCACCAGTTGAATATTTTATTTGTTGTATGGCAAAATGTAAAGTGCAACATTGTAAAGGGGAAAAAATATAAAATATTTTCATGGGAGAGTAGAGATATTTTTCACCTATACAGGAAAATGAAGAAGTGATATTTTTTTATGGTGGGGTGATTTTTTCTGTTGCAAAAATAGAGCCAAAGTTTGTTGTTGCAAATGAAGAGAGGAGAGAGAGGCTTTTCTTTTTGCAGATTAACGGTGGATAGAGATTCTAGATGTCTTCAACAAATTAACTTCTAGAGTTTTCCTTTCTTCTATATCTTCTTTTCTTTTCTCATTGTAAAGGGTTCCAATTTTCTGAAAGCTCTGCAAGACAAGCATAAGTTTTGGGTAGATTGTAAATCTAGGGTGAAATATAACTGTTAGTCAATTACTCTGAGGTGTTTGTGTTATGAATTGAGCTTTATGAATACATTTTATCTGATAACTATCTCCATTGCTGACATGTATAAATCTTTTGAATTCAATAATCAAAGATTACTTGGGTTTTTTCATGCACATTTGTTGCATTTGAGTTATGGTTGTTATTGCCTTTGGTTCTATGAATAGTGTAATTGCTTTAACTAATGTCAGTTGCATATGTTATTTCCTTTTGTTCAAGGATGGAGTAATTTATTTAACAAATGTAACAGTATTATTGTGTTTCCAAGTGGATTTGTAAGAGTGGTTACCAGATAAAGCTTTAGTGGTCTTGTTGTCACAATGTGATAACATTTTCAGAGACCTTCAAAACATGTCTAACAGTGTAGGATGAAATGTTGGTTGTATGACTCCTTAGCCCTCTTTTGGCATTGTTCAATCTTCATGCTTCTGTTGTTTTCATTTTGGTCCCAAATTATTAAATCAAAAACCATTTCAATTATGTATTCTAAGTCATGTATTTACTATGTTCTCCATGCTGGTTAATGAGATTCATTCAATGTCTTAGCCAATGTTGAATGGTATTTTATGTTTCTTAGCATAATTCTATGAGATCATTATTTTTTATGCAATATCCTATTAAGTGTGTGTTTGAATCTTTAAGATGTTGCTGAAAGGTCACCCCCTAGGTCCTATAGAGCCTGAAGTGTAGGGGAAATGTGTTTAAATCTCATTTCCTGTCAGTTGGCCAAATCCATCTTTGAGTCTGAGCATAAGAAATTGGCTAGTCTTTAGAAATCATTTGATTTGTTGATTTGGAACACCAACAGGCAACACTTGCACATTTTCAAGAGGTTCTTCCTTTGGGTTCTCTCATATATTTTCTCTAGCAGGCTTATGCTATTTCAACATTTTGCAACTATAAAATTAGCTTCATGCCTTTGTATCAATAAAAGATCATCATTTTTGCCTCTTCTCTATGTTTGTATCCTATGTATTGTTAGGTACTTCTATGCATGCATTAATTTATCATTTCCATAGGTTTCATCATTGTGCTAGTTATTTGTTAGAGTGCTAACTGTAGGTAAATCCTACCCATTTTAATCTTTTAGACTCTTAGGCTTCATCCTTACCTTGTAAATCTGATATGGTAGAGAACAATGTGAGTTTTTACGTGATCTTTTTGATATTTTGTGCTATAAAAGTAGGAAGAAACAATTCAAACTTGGTGCACCATCGTTTCCTTTATTTTATGCTTTCCTCCTCCCTTTTCCTTGAGAAAACTCATAGTTTAGGGTAGTTAGAGCTTTATAGCGTTGGGTTGGACCAGCCATTGTTGCACCTAGTTTCGAAAGGAATTCGGCCTTCTCTGGAGATTCGATGTGACTGTGTAAGGTCCCACACCTTAAAGTCATTTTCATTGTTTCATTGGAATGATGAACTCCTTATTTAGTAGGGTGCAATTCCAAGTTACAACAGGAACACTGAGTGGGACCCACATCCCATATTTAGTGTCATTTATAGTTTTCATTGAGGTATAGGTTATAGTGATGCATTTGAAATAGATCATTATAGTTTATGTTTGCAAAGTGACACTTTTGATGGGAATTGATGCTATTGATACTTACATTGAAGCTTTTGAGGAATTTTGATGTTTTTGTTAAACTAATATTTCTCTGTTTTCTATGAATTTAGGTTATAGTCATGCTTTTAAAAATTACAATGACACATACTATGTGACTCAAAGATTTTGACATGACTCGATGCTTCTGAAAAATTATAGTGATGCTTCTAAGGTATATCAACACTTTTGATTTATTTTACAATTAGACTTTTGATTATTATTATAGTAGTATTTATTTGATTTTATCTTTTTGGAATTTTCTTTTACTCTAACCATAGCAAGTGCTTTATCTTTTGAGACTAATGCATGTGTGTAGCCTTGGAATACATTGGGAGAAGACAATAAATCTTTAAACTACTAAAAAATCTTCTTGTAGGGTTTTCTTTATACTTTAAATTTCTTTAAAATGGACCGCACATTTGAATTTTGGTTTTAATGAACTTGTTTTCCATGTTTGATAAGTCCTTAGATATGTATGCTCTCTCCTCACACCTAGTGTGAACTTGGAGATTAGAAATACCTTAGGATTTGTGTTTTGTTTTCTTTATCTAGGGATTTGATTTTGTATGTATGCTCTTCCCTCATGAATTTTAAGAAAAATCTTAGGAATTAGAAGCAACATCATATTCTATTTAATTTACTAGGAATCCTAGTTGGGTATTTCATCACCTCAACAATGACCTCAACCATATTTCCTATTATTCTTATTATACATTTTGGAACTTTTTCCACTTCATGCCATCTTGATGACCCATCATTGAAAAATGATCTAAGATATCTCACATGGGTCACCTAGGATAAGTCTCCCTTGAAAAAATCCTAAATTTGGCTATAAGTCTTGAAGTTGTCAGTCTTTTGGTTGGCTTTCATAACTTTTTCGATCATCACCTAGGTTTTCATAACTTTTTGGGTCACTTCTTAGGTTTTCATAACCTTTCCTTCTCCTGAAATACCACAAAAGGTTCATCTTTACAAAGTTCTAAAGTTCGTTAATGTCTATAAATGTTTTCTTAACCTTTGAAATCCCTCCCTAAGTAAAGTTGAGTCATTTCAAAGTCTTGCATTAGTTAGGAAACCTACATAAGTCTTTGACAAAGTTGTTAGATCTTTCTTTTTCTCTTCTCAATGATGATAAAAGCTTTGAAAGCGATAAGTATAAAGGGATTTTTGTGTTTCTTATTGGTTTCAAAACCCCTTTCAGCTACCGACAAGATTATTAAAATTTTTCTTTTGAATGATTAAGTCCCATCAGGTTTTAGATGTCAAAGATTAGGTTTCTCACTTTTTCCTTCCCCTTTCATCTTTCCCAAATTTTTTTTGGCCAAATCAAACCCTTTGGATGTCGGGGGTTGGGCTTCCTTCTTTCACTTTACCTCTTATTCGGTAAGAGGTAAACCTTCCTCCAAAAGCCTGACTCCTTGATAATGTGAGAGATAACATAGCAATGGTATAAGGTACTCTTACTACCTGACCTCCAATAAAAGACAACTTTTGAACTTGGTGGTTTGGATTTCTCTCCTTCTAGTCTTTAGGAGGAAATACTCTTGATGCCTATGGTCTGATGTTTGATTCCATGGAAAAAGTGGTAAGAGGTATCTCCAATGCCCAACTCTTGATGGTGACATAGTTTTAAGGGTCCAAGCCATTTAATTTTGAGTCTAGCAATGGTTTCCTTTTGGGCGCGAAAGCACCCACCTTTCACAATTTGCGCATGTTTTATTGTGATGGCGCCATTAATTCCTGAGCAACCTTCTCACCTACCCATTTAAAGTTGATTGTTATCTTTCTTCTCTTGCATGATGCCTAGATTGTTGATTTCACTAAGGCATTTTTGGAGGGATTTTGGACAACATTTATTACAGATGTATGGTGCGCAACTCTTGGTGTGTCCTGGGATCATCCTTCAGCATGGTTTTCATGCTTTGGTAGCCTCAACTCTCATTAGGGTGAATTTATGCTAGCTTCTAACCGTAGAAAGGGATAGGGTTTAGTTGGGGTCAACTAAGTTATGCCTGAACTATAAATGCAATTTACTTGTACATTTTCAACGGATTATTCCTTTTGGTTTTCTCATATATTTTTTCTAGCAATTTTATTCTATTTCAACATTCTGCAACTATAAAATTGGCTTCATACTTTTGTATCAATAAAAGATCATCATTTTCACCTCTTCTCTAGGATTGTATCATGTCTATTGTTAGCTACCTCTATACATGCATTGTTTCATCATTTCTATAGGTTGCATCATTATTCTAGCTAATTGTAAAAGTGCTAACTATGGGTAACTCCTACCACTTTTAATCTTTTAGACTCTTAGCCTTCATGCTTTCCCTATAAATATTATAAGGTAGAGAACCGTGTGATCATTTTTATGCAATCTTGTTGATATTTTGTGTTGTAAAAGTAGTAAGAAGCACTTTAGACTTGGTGCATCACCATTTCCTTTATTTTATGCTTTCCTCCATTTTCCTCCAAAAAACTCATAATTTAGGGTAGTTAGAGATTTGTAGCATTGGGTTGGACCAACCATTATTGCACCTAGTTTTGAAAGGAATTCAACCATCTCTGGAGAATTGACCTCATTGTGCAAGGTACCACAGCTTGAGGTCATTTCTATTATTTTGTTGGAATTTTGAGCTCCTTGTTTAGCAGGGTGCAATTCCAAATGACAATAGGATTTACCCAATGGGTCCCACATCTCAAATTTAGTGTCATCTATAGTTTTCATTGAGTTATAGGTTATAGTGATGCATTTGAAGCATATCAGTGTATTTTACATTTGTAGAGTGACACTTTTGATGTAAATTGATGCTATTGATACTGACAATGATGCTCTTCAAGAATTTTGATGCTTTTGATAAACTAATCTTTCTTTGTTTTCTATGATTTTAGGTTATAATGATACTTATAAAAATTACAATGAAACATACTATGTGACTCAATTCTTTTGACATGAATTGATTCTTTTGAACAATTAAAGTGATGCTTCTAAGGTATATCAATGCTTTTGATTTCTTTTATAGTGACACTTTTGATTGTTATAGTAGTATATTTGATTTTTCCTTTTTTGAATTTTCTTTTACTCTAACCCTAACATGTGCTTGATCTTTTGATACCAATGCATGTGTGTAGCCTTGGCATACATTGGGAGAAGACAATAAATGTTTAAACTACTAACAAATCTTCTTGTAGGGTTTTTTTTATACTTTCAATTTCTTTAAAATGAACCACACATTTGAATTTTGGTTTTAATGAAGTTTTTTTTTCCATGTTTGGTAAGTCCTTATGTTTGTATGATCTCTCCTCATACCTAGTTTGAACTTGGAGACTATAAATACCTCTGGATTAGCATTTTGGTTTATTTAACAAAGGATTTTACTGTCTATGTATGCTCCTCCCTCATGACTATTAAGAAAAATCTTGGGAATTAGAAGCAACATCATATTCTATTTAATTTATTAGGAATCCTGGTTGGATATTTCATCACCTCAATAATGATCTCAACCATGTTTACTAGCAAGGTATATAAATGAGGAAGAATGAAAGTTGTACCCGAAGGTGGGACCAATGTCCTTTAATCCAAGAATTATGATCCTCAGTCCACTGAGATGTGTATAGGTGAGGAGAAGAGGGGAGACCCCCCTTGACTTGGGAATCTTTGAATGGGTCTACTATTCATGAAAAAACTATGAAACTTGTTTTTAGAAACCTTTAAGACCATCGAATTTTATCTTAGTAGGGTGCATGGTACTATATCATGCCCGAACTTACTCACCATCTACTCTTCTCTTGTTGAGGTGACAAATTTCCTTGTGGACCTAGTCCTTATAAGTGGTGGGAAGGTGGTACATTTCCTTATCATACCCTAGTTACCCATTCATTTGAAGGTATTACGATTTGGTAGGTGGGCCTCTACTAAGTCAATATACCTATATTTCTAGCTAGGCTATTCTTTTTTATGTTTTTTTATTGTTCAATGCCTATGATACTAAATATCATGATATTGTTGAAGATGACTCATGGAATCATCCTTATTACCTTGGAGTTAGTCATATATGCTATTCTTTATTATCTTTTATCTCTTTCCAAATTAGATAAATCAAAATCAACCCTTAAAATAGCCAAATAAGTCCAAAACTCTAGGAAAATGTTTGGTTTACTTGCAAAATATTGCCTCTCTATCATAGTGATGTTTCTAATTTGTCATAGTGATTATTTTGAATTATGCCACACTTTTGACCAAAACTCGGTTCTTTTGAAAAATCACATTGATGTATATGATTTTCATTTGAATGCTTTTGTGCAATTTTACACGTTTGATCAATAACTAGCTCTCTATTAGTCTAAAAATCCCTAAATGCTACACAATGACACTTTTGATTTACATAGTAGCACTTTTCAAAAATATTAATACCTTTACCATATTAGATAGTCACTTTTTATAGGGGTATTGTCACATTTTAATGAGCTAAAGGGATGCTTTTACAAGTGACACTTTTGATTGTAAAATCAAATTACAAAGAATCCCCAAAATTCCAAATTTCAATATTCAATAGTCAACCATCATAGGACCCGAGACTTGTGTTAAACAAACCTATAGAAATAATCAAAAATTGAAAAAAATAAAATCAAATTTCCCCATACATCTTATATCATTCTTTCATCTTCAAATTTTAGAAATGCATCCTTTTATTTTTGGATCAAATAGCAACCTAAAATTGTGGCAATAATCAGTAATTCAAAAAACAAAATCAAATGTCCCCATATATCTTATATCATTCTTTCATCTTCAAATTTTAGAAACAAATCATTTTATTTTTGGATCAAATAGCAACCTCATTAACATCATTAAAAAAAGTCCATTAGCAACCAATATTAGACATAAATATTTTTAGATCTCTTATCCTATCTTTTAGTTCAACCATTTTGTTGAAAAAAATATTTTTCAAGTGAATTATTGAATTAGCATCAACCTTTGTGAGAAATCCTACTTATTAGTCATTATCTACTCATATTTTTTAAAATTCATTATCATCTTCCTTTTCTTGGACTCACTAGTCTAGGACAAGCAAGGATCATCCTCAATATCAATCAAAATGAGATCTACTCAAACTTTTTCTTTTAGAGGTGTCATATCCTACATCCATACAAAAAACATCAACCTCAAAATATGGTTCAAAATCTACTTAGCATGTCCTTTTCCAAGTTGAACTTGAAGAAAAAAACTAATCCACAACACACCATCTAAATTCACATCCTACAAGGTCATTAAAAGTTTTATGCCTATAACAAGATCTCAACAAAAATGAATTGTGGAATCCAACCCAAGTAGTTTCAACGCCACAAACCTATGAGTACTTTCAAGAAAACCCTTGAAATTCCTTGCGATGGGGTTTAAACGTCGAGAGTGTAAGGAAATTTGAGTGAAAAAATGCTTCCCTAATGCAAATCAATCAAGAGAGGGTTGCAAAAATTTGTTTCAAACCTTATAACTTTTATAGTTAACATTCAAGAATGCACATGAAATTATTTATTTTCAGATTTAAAGCATTAAATCACACAACACAAAATTTGCATGGAAAAAATCTTTCAAGAAAAACCCCACACACTAAAGCATAGATCAATTGTATTACTGTAATAAACTATTACAATACAAGTATCATATTCTAAGCTCTTGCAGGTGTTGATTCACTATGATAAAAGTTCTAGAGTGGTTTTGACAGCATAATGGCATCTCAAAAATTACAATCTCTCATCTTACAATAAATGCACTAAGGCACCAATATATACTTCTCATACATGGGTGTTGAGCATTGCCATGTGTCAATTTATCATCTCTACATGCATGCAAACTAAAATTGGTCCAATATGCATGAGTCCCAAGTGACTCGATTAGCAACCTATCAAACATGTACATACATTCATAAAAATGAAACAACATGTAAGAAAATGCAAGGATTATAGCTCCAAAAATCAAGCAACCTCACATGCTAGGTGTCGCATAGAGAAAATAAAGTCAACTACCAATTTACAACTCAATCTTGACTCCGAGTCACTTCCATTGATAACTTAGTCTTTGTTAAGAAAATTTCCCTTGAAAGATTCAGTCAATAAGTCAAACTGATGCCGCATGGCATCATGGTTCTCATCCTAGAGGTTTGCACAATTCTCAATACTCAAATGGGCACCCAAGTGACAAGTGTCACTTTCCTTGCTACCTCTTTTTCAAAGAGAGAAACACTCACACAATTGGACACCACCAATGCTTTCTTCCAAAATAAACTGAAAAATATCATCATGGCACCCATTTTAGAGGTATAAACAATTTACTTTTCTCAATGGAGTTCCCATGTGACATGTGTTACAAATTTTATTTTTCACGCCTTGCATGTAGGATGGTAACTCTTTATTGGGTCCCACAAAGTGACCTAGCAATTTGAAAAGAATTATCATTGCATGTAATAAATAAATTCAAAAACTTAAGGGAAAATAATTAAATAAATAATCATGGACTCACTAAGGTTGAGACACCTTAATCCCAACATTCTCCTACTTGTCGAAGACCTTACATGAGTCTCTATATCACAGCTCAATCCACAAGGCCCATATAACTGGAATAGCATATACACTTTTGTATGCTCCCTAGCTTCGTTAGTGCATCTAAAAAATTCACCAAAGTGTCCAACTTTTCCAAGTTAACCTTTCCATCTTCCACCATATCATGAACTAAATGAAACTGCACATCAATGTACTTTGTTCTAGCATGGAAAGTAGGACTTTTTTCTTATCATATAACACTCTAGATATTAGAACAAATAGTAATTTCTCCTATATAAGAACCGCTATCCAAACATAGTCTCTTAAGCCAAATGGCTTCTTTACAAGAATGACTAGCTTCTAGGTAGTCAAATTTAGTAGTCGACAAAGTAACTAGAGCTTACCGATTACTCATCTAGCTTATTGCACCACCAAACATCATGAAAACATATCCACTAGTGGATGTTCTACTATCACCTAATCAAAATCCACATATCCATGGACTCTCATAGAATTTTGAGATCTAGTAGAATAACCATGAAAATAGAGGGCATACTTAGAAGTACCCAACAAGTACCTGAACACTCTCTTTATTGCATCCTAATGAACTCATCCAAGATTAGTCATAAAATTGCTAAGGACTCCCACTATTTATATAATGTTTGGTCTCGTACAGACCATAACATACATCAATCTTCCAACAATACTCACGTAAGGAACTCTAGTCATGTCCTCCATCTCTGTAGGAGATTTTGGACAATCCTCTATAGAAATTTTCATCCTCTAAACAACTGGAACAACCATCTATCTACAAGTAGTCATGTTGAATATCTCTAACATAGAGTTCACATACTTTGGATAAGCCAAAGATTTCTATTATCTCAATATCTTTTGATCTCAATCCCAATAATACACCTTCTTACACCCAAATCTTTCATCTCAAATTGTGCTTACAACTGAGACCTTAAATCTCAATTCATGCTTTCACCATTCCCAATGAATAACATATCCAAATATAGGAAAATAATGAGAATGATACCATTTTCAGCCTTTTGATAGACATAATGGCCATATTTGGATCTCATAAATCCCAAAGACAACACATAGGTGTCAAAAATTTGGTACCACATCCTAGGAGATTATTTCAAACTATACAAATATTTTCTCAACTTGCACACAAAATTCTCTTTAACTTTCACAAAAAAATTCTCTAGCTGTGAAATATAAATTTCCTCTTTAAAATCACCATAAAGGAAAGTTGTCTTCAAATCCATTTTCTCAACTTGAAAGTCATAAGCTACTGCAAGTGATACTAAACAATAAATGGATGTCATCTTAGCTCGAGGAGATAAAATCTTCCCATAATCTATTCCCTCCACCTAGGAATATCCCTTCATGACCAACCTTGCCTTATGCTTCTCAATAGTAACATCAAGACCCATTTTTTTTTTGAACACCCATTTACATCCAATGGGCTTCCATCCTTCTAACAAGGGTGTACCAAATCCCATGTAGCATTATTTTTTAATCCAACCATCTCTTCATTCATGGCTTCCATCTAGGCATCTACATCATGCATACCCATAGCCTCTCTAACAGTCGTAGGCTCATTAGTGTTAGCAATCAAATCAAATATCCAACTAGAATCTAATATAGAATACCCAAACCATTTTAGTTGCCAAATTCCTTGTGTAGACCTTCTCAATGGTTGAGTTTGAAGTTCTTGCTCTTCTTTAGAGCTCTTAGAGCTCCTAGATCTCTCCTCATCATTTCATCCACTAGGAGTACATAGTTCATTTCTCTCAAGAGTGGGTGGAATCTAAACTACCTCCTTCTTCTTCTCTTCCTTCTCTAGTTGTAGACCAACTATGGAAGGTTTCAACTCATGGAATATAATACTTCTACTATGGAGCACCTTCTCTACAACTAGATCGAAAATCTTGTACCCTTTCACACTAAAACCATGTTCGTTATTTTTTGAGAACCAAACTTGATCTCAACCACTATCCATGAACTTACCCAAATTCAATAGTCAATAATGGTGAGGATTGGCCAACAAACAAGTAAATGATTGGTGGGCCTCTACTTCTACACTTCGGGCTTTGTGAAATCCAGGAGGGTGATCTTGATAATGTTTAGATGATACTCTTGTGCCATTTTATCATGAACATTGTAATAAACAAACAATTCTTATGTAATGACTCAACAAATGGAATGTATTAAAGAAGTTGGCAGATTCTTAACAACACTCTACATTCAGAGCATGAGAATGGTGAGACTTCACACAAAATAATAACAATTGCAGCCCATTTGCAAAATATTTGATTGTATAAGTGATTTTCTTCTGAATTGACCAAGATTATGTATTATGAATATTCACCTAGATCAGTGCTTTATCCTAAACACAGGGTCTATCCTAAAACCTATGTAATCTAAGAAAAATTTAACACATAGCATCATTTAATCTTTGAAGATACTGCATTACAACATTTCAACATAATATTCTCTACCACCACTTCTTACTCATATCCTAGCACCTAATTCATATAAATCTACAACTTTTCCAAAGCATTTACATTAATTCTTTGAATTAATAAGAAAGAAAAAAACCACACATCCACTGGAAATCAATGGAGACAAATAAGATAACCCTTGAATTATATTATTCATAACTCATGAACCAAGTACATAGGAGAGAAAATGGCTTTGAATTTGCATCATTCTATATTATATTGCTAGTATTGCTATCAAAATTACATATGAATTAGTAGACTCAGCCTTAAGACAAAACTCAAATATGCTCAGTATTCTCTTTATAGCTCTCTCTATGATCAATTACAAAAAAAAAACCTCATACTTCTGGCCTTGAATTCCTTCTTATAGAAAAGAATGAGCAAACCGAGCTTTGGGCTAGAGAGTACACATGTCACTATTTAATTGGACTACTAAAAAATATATTCCCTTTGCAGTTATATTTACATTTTCAAATGGAGGGAATGTATATGAGACAAAAGTTATTCTCATTTGTTGTTGTAGATCAGGTCTTGCCTTCTAAAAGGCATCCTTGAGCTGATTTGACAATATCCATGTGCTCCAAAGAGATGTCCACATACACCAAGTGAAGATGAAGGAAAGAATAAAAGAATAAAAGAATAAAAATAGAAAAGACAAGGAAAACATCTCCATCTACAATCTTGTCATAAATTTAAAATTGGAGAGAAGACAATATATTATCCATAATTTAACAAAAGCCTAATATGTACTAGTTCTAGGCTATGAATTGTCCTTTTCCTATCCATTATTCACCATGGTTGCAGATTCAAGATCAAAATTGTACTCGCCACCCCACAATAACAACTCAATCATCTAATACATCCAAATATTTTCTCTTCCAAGCCCAGAATTCATCTTCAATGGGCCAATTCGTGACCTCATGAACCTTCTTCCTATAAGGTGAATACTTGGTAACAAATTGATTTTCCTCTTTGTCAAACTCTACTAGAATAATTTCTTCATCGGCCAGCATGTCCATGTTTCTCTTCAACAAGCTCATATCATGCCCTTCACAAATCAAGGTAGCCTACTGTGAAATAACTTCATTTGTTTCTCTTCTCAAGTCTTGCACAGTTTTTATGTTACCATCATTCATTAAAATGGATGGAAGGAGACCATGATGTGTCTCATGAAAATTCTTGACCAATTCCCTTATCTTGGTCTCCAAAGGGTCCATATTTCCCCTAAACTCCTGGATTCCATTCACCATTTGGATGGTGGTCTTAATTTTTTTAGGTTTATTTGTGTAATGTTTAGATCCCACGGACATCATGCTCAACTCTTGCAACCTAAAAATATATGATTCCATTAGGTGAATGGCTACCTCCTTATCAATATCAAAAAAAATCATGGAAAAATTCATGGAAAAGTAGTTAGCATGAATGCTATTCAATCGATTATTGACCCCTCTATTTAAATTTTCCTAAAGTGCAGTGACAATCTTTATATTGCTAACAAAGATCTCCCTATTATGATTGTCACATTTTTCTTTATATTCCCTTAGCTTCTCAAGCAACTCTTCTTTGCTGGAACCTTCCTTTGTCTATGGTGTTTCTAATATGTCTCACTCCACCACTAAAATTGGTATGGTTCCCATATATTAAGGCACAATTTCCCATGAAGAATTGGTTGGAGGTGGACTAGCAGCAGTTGGCTCAGATGAAGGAGTAGGATAAGTAGCATATATATTCATTGGTTCTCCCAATTGTAAATTTTTCAATTTCTCTTTTAATAATGCTAACTTTATTTGTAATTGTATTTTTTGTTTGTTGATTCTTTCCATAATCAACCAACAAGTTAGTGTCTAATTTTTAAATTGCTCCTTTCCTGTAGGCACCAATTCCACTATTGCCTTTGTAAACTGAGCAACATTTACTGAAATTGTTGTTGCTTCAATATCTGATTTGTCTGAAACTCTCTTTATTATCAAGCCTCCTCTATAATCTACAACAAGCTCTGCAATGTCAAGATTCTTTGTTCTTGGGGCTAAGGCTCATATGGCCAGTATATCCCACTGCTCACTGAATAAAAATCCTTGCAATGCTATGGTAGCTTCCTCCTCATAATTGTACAAGGGACTGTCAGATATTTTTATTGTATCAAAGGAAATTGTAGAGGCTAAGTCCCATTCTGGCAATAACAAGATACCACTCTTCCTTTCTAGCTCTCTACTCTTAGTCATAGTCATTCCTTGGAATTTTTCCTTCATCTCCTTTAAAACATGTGCTTGAATAGTTGCATCAAGTATCTCTAGGTGGAGGCTTCTTTTTATTGCAACATTGTTGAAAAACTCCTCCCTCTTAGCTTTGTAAGAAAACTCCATGAAAGCCTTGAACTTCACAAAGGAGTCGTCATCAAAGAACCTAGTGCATGCCTCAATTCTAATATCATCAGTATTATTCACTCTAGTAAGGCCATCTTAGCTCAACCTCATACCCAACTATTGTAGCACAATTATTACTAGTGTAGAAGGAATTCCCTATTGCATTTCCTCTTTTGATACCCAAATTTCTTCATTGGATTCATCATCATCATAATCCACCAAACCCATTGATTTGACCTTTTTTACATCATTGGTGGCTCCTTTGGTGGTGACACATGTTGTGGTGGGGAATCAACATCAACAATTTTAGGTCCAGTTGACCTTGGGGGAAATGGTGGTGGCATTCGTGGCACTGGAGAGAGAGATCTTTGGTCCTCTTGTTGAGAGGAAACATTAGTTGCATCTTCTTTCCTAGCTTTGTTCTTTCTCCTTATGAAAACCTTTAATTTTATGTTCCTTAGGAGGCTATTATGATGAAATTTCCTCCATGATAGGGATTTCTCCTCCACCTTGTTCTTATTCCATAGGAGCCTTACCTTTATCTTGAGCTATCCTCTTACCTTCATGTTCACCAACCTCTATCTCAAAATTTTGGAACATATATTCCATGATTTGCATTATATTGTAAATTTCTATGAGAGTAGTGAATTCAGGATCCTTCTCCCTTAATTTCCTTTGTATTTTTTCAAAATCAATCCATTTTTCTTTTCTATCCTCTTGCTTTAAGAGATAAAAAATGTTCCTTATTACATGCTCAGGATATTGGAAAATGTCGACAAACTTGGAACTCCTATTCCTTATCTTTAGCCAGACTATAAAACCCTTAGGATCATGATGGTCCTTCACTCCTACTCTCCTCATGCCGAAAGGATTGAGAAAGTCATTTATTTTTTCCCAACCTCCTTTAATCATCAAAAAGTTAAAAAAACATGTATACAAAGGGAAAAAGGTTCCCTTTCCCTAATCCTTTAGATGTTTATTTTCCACACTTCACAACTATCATATCACTTCAATAAAATCAATTATTTCTAGCACATACCTAGGCAGCAAGTGGGGTGAGATAGATGTACCATAAAATCTCAAAACAATATATGTGGGATAGGGTATAATGTCTCCCCAATTGTGATCAACACCCAACTCAATTCTCTTGTCCCTGGATCTCAAGAAATCATGCAATGCCTTGGGAATCCTTGGCATGTTAAAAAATAGAGCCCTCCTCAAACTGGAGGCAAAAATATTCTCAAAGACCACATAGTCAAATTTTCTATCATCCTTGTCGAGGACAGTAGTCTAGAATTGGACAAGCAATTCCATGTCACCTTTCATTCTTTATAATGTCATATCTCTCCCAAAGTAAGTTGCACCCTTAAAAAAATGTGTGCATAAACAGTGAATACCAGTTGAATTATAATCCAACTTCTTCTTTCTCCAATCTTACTAAGCCTTCATGAATTTTATCTGCAAGAAACCCTCTATAATCATATGTTGTGTAGTAATTGGGGTGTTGGATATGTGTCTCCATATAAATCCATGCCATGGGAATACCTATGACTGACTCATACCCAATGATTTGGTATATGGAATAGAAAGTCTTTTGGAAATATGGTAAAAAATAACTAATCGAGTAGGGCTCTTTGTCAAATGGACCCAATGTAACCCTTTGACCCTCAATAGTTGCTAGATACTTTGGAAATATATGGGCTTTGAATGAATGCTTAGTATTCTCATATTCTACTCTAAGCACTTTCTCATCAATCTAAACCATGTCCTCACTCCATTCAATGATCTTGAAAACATGAGCAATCTCTTCCCTAGTGACTTTAACCATATCAACCCCATCAAAATCCCTAACAGTCCTGGTGATTGGGTCATAGTTGGAAGTCACCGCTTTCAAAAAATAAACATCCATGTAGACATTTGGAATATTAAATTTTCCCAAATGAAAGTTCCAGGGGTTGCCAACTAGAATGCCACAATTCCTATTTCCAAACCAGCCACTAAATAATTCCCATCCAATGTAAGGCAATGTCACATCCCTAATCGCACTATGCTTATCAACCAAGTCTTCTACAACTTACATAACATAGAAAAATGGTATGCCCTTTAGTTTCTCACTGGTAGATGGTGGAATCTAATCATTTAGGTCCTTACTTAAAGGTTTTAAAGGAACTTTGAAGCAAGAGTCCTCCCCTTTTCATGAAGACGCTTTCACTTGAGGAGCCATGACTCAAGGGTTTTTCTTAGATAGGGTTTCTGGTTTCACAAAATAAAACCTACAACTCAAGAAAGGGTTTGAAACATACAACAATAAGGAAATACTATCTAATGGTTTAAAATGAACATCAAACCTTAAAATAAATGCACTAACCAAAAAACCCTAACGATTAAGAGATTGGGAGATCAAAATTGTGAAAGAATTAAACAATTTCAATGGAAATACAACAATTTTACTTACCAGTTTAGGACAGGCTAGAAACCCTAACTTTGATGTCAAACAATATTGAAAAATGTAGCACGAGATTCCTAGATGTGTGGAATGCTTTCATCAACCCTCAATTATTCTTTAATTTTTTTTTCATAGCCTTACAATTCTTAATTTGGAAGCTTAGCATCCTATCCACCATTATGGCTTGCATGTGTGAACCAAAATGACTCACTTTCCCTCAAACTTAAATTTGAATATTAACCATTGATTGTGTAGTGGAAGTGAATCAACAAACGGTTCAAATTGAGTCAACCAAGTTTGAAAAATCTGACTGTAAGCAGTGTTTACATTTATCCAATTAGAACAAACCATGTGGAAGAGATTTCTAGTCATGTGCAGAATCCACTATCCCTCTAGCACTAAAGCAATTTCCACACATCAACCTTCCCTTTTCCTGTGAGTCTTAACCCATACACAAATTCTAGAAAAAGGGAGGTAGGGAGGGGATGAGATTAAATCTCACACCTTCAACATACACGAGTCTTAACACAAGAATATTTTCCTATGCCCATATTCCTCTGATACAACTGACAACCAATATTAAAATATCTCAGTTTTTCTTAAAGAACATGCCTCATATTTATCTCCAATAGTGCAAACTTTATCGTCCATACCCATGATCGAAATATTTTACTAATATTTACCCCTATTCTTAATGTTTTTCTTGTCATTCAGAAGAATCTACGTGGCATTCCCCCACTTCCCCTTTGAGAGATGGGAGGCAAAGATGGGTCCCCGCATGGGATGGTAGGGAGTGGTCAAGATTGACCCAAGTCATCCGCCATCAACTGTTGATCTCTTCAAAGAATTTTTTTTACTTCCTTCACAGCTCAATGGGTCTCTTAGACAATGGGACACACGTCATCCACCTGCTTCCCTATGATAATATTTAAATGCAAAAAGAATCTAGACGAGGAGGCGAGGAATAGTCTAGATGTAGCCGCTTCATTTAATCTCCATTTTTTATGTGTTCCATCTCACCTCCCACTGAACTTTCAAAGATGTTAGCCCCACCTATGCATAGGACATGTGGAGCTCACCCATTGGCTCATGAGACTATTTTAATGCCAAACAAAATTGAACAAGGTGCAGGGAGTGGCCAGGATTTTCTCATGGTGGTTGAATGATCCTTATAAAATAGGAAATCTGCACATTGCAATTGTTAGTTTATAAAAGGAGCCATTTGATAGGTAGCCAATGGGTGAGGATATAAAACCTAAGGATAAAACCTTGGACCTAACAAATATTTTGATGACTTGTTACCCGCATAGTATAAAAGAAATTTTTATAATAAAATGATAGGTAGTGATGAGATTTCTAAGACAAAGGGACTGGTTTATAGAATGAGTTAAAATGCATAAGTGGCAACTTGAATGATCAAGAACTAGTGATAGGAGGTCAGTAAAAAATTATAATGTTTGCAAAGGAAATAGAATTAAGGTCTTTTAGAAAGGGTTTTAGCAACTCATAAACCCTAAGGCATGATGACAAGAGAAAACCTAAGCCCAGAGAAATGAGATTAGCCAAATTTTGTAAAATTTTAAGGGGAGCACAAAGCATTTTTTAGGGGTTCCACTACACTATAGCTAATGGAGATACACTTGTTTCCTTATTCTCCAATTTAGATATTTTAAAATCATTCACATGAGAATATGTCTCACAACCAAAGACTTTGACATGTCTCATCAAGGGCTTCTTTTTAAAGCACACCTCAATGGGTGCCTTTTCGACAAGAGTCAAAGTAGGAGACCTATTGATAAAATAACATGTAGTAGCAATAACTTCAACCCAATTTTTTTTTCAAGGTCAACACCACTCATCATACTCCTAGCTCTCTCCATCTATATTTTGTTCATCCTCTCTACAACTCCATTTTTTCGTTGGGTGTATGGATTTTTCTTATATCTCTCGATCCCATTGTCCTTACAGAACCTATCATATTATGCAAAACAAAACTCACCATTGTTATCTTACCTCAAGCACTTAATTTTTCTACCAGTATAGTTTTCAACCAAGGATTTTAATTCCTTAAACCAACTAAAAAATTTGAATTTATGTCTAAGGAAATACACAAATGGCCTTCTAGAATAGTCATCTATGAATGAGATAAAATACATAGATCTAGACAATGAAGGAACAATAACTATACCAAACACATTAGAGCATATTAAATGCATTAAGGTGATGAACAACTGATCCTCCTTCCTCTATCCTTAGAGAATATAACTTCTTTATTAGCAATAGCTTATTGGCCAAGGATTCCCATCCACTTATCCTCAATGTATAAAAAATTTATATAATGAGACTAAAGTCACCATTTATGATGATCTTTAACCCTTTCGTTATTGTGAAAACTTGGAGGAGAAATACCACCAATTACTCCAACTTCCCAATAATGATTTAGATTCACATTCCACTTCCTATATCGATTCATCTATCCTAGCCTTGTCATATACATTTCATCAACCAATACCTAAAATAAATTTCCAAGTACTAGAAATTAGTTGTGGTGATTGGAAACTCAAAGGATCCTTTTATATAGGACAAATTACATCTTCTCCAACGATGTAGGGAAACCACAGTATATTGAAAAAACCCTTACCACTATCAAGTTTGAGCCCACACTCTTTTATAAATGGGGTGAACTCAATAAAGAGCTTATAGATGATGAATAAATTTATAAATGGTTGTATCAAGATGAACAAGAAGAAACTCCTCTTCCTATTGATCAAGATTTACAAGCTATGGTGGACTTGGTCTACATAAAAAGGAATTCAAGAACCCATTCTCTTGGAAAAGAAATGAAAATATCAAGGTCTTGGGTATGGTTCACAAGATAATGTTACCCCTAATGTAAAAGGTCTCTTTTGTGAGGAAGTTTTAATATTTTTGTGGTTAATCCACCTATCATGGTGCCATCAATGAATCTCCTATGTGTATTACTGACATGTTCATAAACACATCCATATATACCACCCCAACCCTATCATTGACCTCCCCTAATCAATATAATGGCCTTGAACTCATTTACCCTCAAATTATTGATTGGAACCAAAAATAAGCATTGATTTTGGATATATTTTAAAATGATGAAGCTATTGCTGAGTTCATGGGACTCAAAGATGATATACCTTCAGGAGAGCATAAAATAGGTTTTGACATAAAACTTTATGAAAAAGGATACTATGGGGGTGAAACATAGAAAAATACGGTGTAGTAAAAATAGATTGATAATAAAGGGGTATGATGCACCTATTTTCCTTATTTCATTCAAATGTGTTCTATGGAAGTAGATTTGAAAACTAACAAAACTAACTATCAAAATGCAGATCTCAAAAGATGAGAAAGTTGTGTACCTGTCACCAAAGATGCTTTTCTAGACTTCACTAAGAACAAATTCATCCTATGGCAAATGGGTCCTCGCTAAGCCTCCTAGGAAATACTTTATGGTTCTCTTCTACTCACTCAACACCCCTAGATTCTAGTTGTTCATTATCAAAAAGCTAGAAATAAATCTTGTAGAAGATTTTATGTAATTTGAAAAAAAATCTTGTAACTTTGACAAATTTGCAATTTTTTTCAAATTTTATCTCCAATTGATCTTCAACCTAAAACCTACAATCACATATCAAAGAGAGAAACATGTTTTTAGTTAAGGAACAGGGGTTTTCCTTGGTCAAACCCTGTTTTGGTAATTAAACCTTGAAATGAATAAAAGCATGAAGGAATGATGAATGAACAACAATATGTAACAACTCACCAGACCTTAATTGAAACCTTGGAGTACAAATCTAGAAAATTACATGAAGTGGACTCAATGAATGTAGATCTTGATCATGAAACTTGATTAGAGATTGTAGATACCGAAAAATTGGTCTAGGCCTGCGAACACCACTTTCGACATAATATTCTAATATCCATGGTCATGATTAAATAATGTTTATTATTTAATTACCCTTTCTAACACATATTTCCTCTATTAATTAAATACCCCTTTTTAATTAATTCATTAATTCATAATAACCTTTATTCAACTTGATTAATTAAATAAATCATAATTATTTAATTATGTCACTAACTAATTAATTCTTCCTTCTTAATTAAATAATTTATTATTTAATTACCCCTTTGTCATACTTCAACTATAATTAAATATTTATTATTTAATTTATTCAATTCCACCTTTACAACAGTCAAATTAAATAAATTATCTTTATTTATTTAATTAAATCTTTCATTTTCAAATGTTGAATTAAATTAATTTTAATTCATTAATTAATTATTTATGTCACATTCTTCTATCATTCAGTTCTCTAATTATTCACTCACCTTCTGACTCGAGATCTATTATAAATCCGCCAGTTATCTCCGGGTTTGGTATCTAATTGTTTCTGCGAGAGGACTCTCTGTCACAACTACTCAGTTAACTAGTTCTAACTCATGCGCATGAATGCATCTATTAATTAAATATATTTATTTAATTAATTATTTATGTATGCATTCGAATTCTTCATCTTCAAGTTCTAACTTTGTCTTTGACATTCAAAGTCTATTTCTTCTATTTTCAAAGACTCTTAACTGAAGATTAAGATCTGGAACTCTTGTTCTTTCTATTTTCAAATAGTCTCGACACAAGATTAAGTTATCGTTCTAATTTAGTCTTTATCTTGTAGTCTTTTCTAGCTCATGTTCTATTTGACACATAACTCACATTGCATGACATTCATCAATATCATCTGTCGATCTCTCTTTGAATCTAAGCCGATCGTTCGAAAACCCAAAATCTATAAAATGGCCTGTCATTATCATCATTCCTCCTTCCAAAATCATACACTTTTGAGAAGAAACTTATCTTTGATATTTTGGTTAGACATTCAACAAGGTTATGCTTGCATCAATACTGAAAATCTGAGGGCAAGAATACTGAAACAACAAAATGGAGAAGGACAATTGAGATAATTCGAAGGAGTGGATGCATATTCGGTGAGAGATTTCCAATTGATTTGTTTAGTATAATTATGTTTACTTGTTTCGTTCTTTGTTGTTTTGATTTAGATTATTTGTTAGATTAGACTTGATCATTTTAATCTATGCAGCTATAGCATTGATCTTTCTAGAAAATCTATGTCTACATTTGGTGAACCCGATGTGAACACGCTTCAAATTCGTGCAACATATTTCTGTTTTTCTATTTTTTTATTTTGCAGGAATCGTACGACACACCGCATCCGCTCAAAGAAACAACACATTTGCTTTCACAAACCGCATCTGCTACATTTTGTGATGCATCTGCCATTCTGCACCACATCCGTGACACTTTGCACTGCATCCGCCTGTCAACAATTCACATTGTGACTGACTATCAACATGAACTGCATTTTCCTGTCATCATCGAGCCGCATCTATGGCTCAAAAATCCACATCTTCCTGGTAATCATTTTTTTATTTTTTATTTGGACCCGTACATTTGCGTTTTCATTTTCATTTTTCATGTTATTTTGTTTTTCGCTAATGTTTTTTTATAGTTGTGTTAAGGTGGATTAACTTAGTTTTTGCAGGACAAAGCATAGAAGACCAAATAAAAACCAAAAACCAATATTTTATGTAGGACAAAAGTCAAAGACAACAAAAACAAACTACCGATCAGTTTGCATGTAGGACCTAATGACTTTGTTTTATTTAAAAATCTTTTTCTTTGGTAGATAAATCATTGTCATTTGGATTAAAAAGAATCGGTGTTTGCTTTGTTTGGTGCGAAAGCACATTTATGTCACCCTTTACAATTTGGTATATCAAAGTATCCTCTCCCCTTGTGCAGTCATGTGATCCTAGGTGTAAGAGAAACGGTTACTGACTCTAGAATCTGGGCTTGTCTTGGTGGGAATAAGTACTCACCCCAAGACGACTCAGACCGGTAACACGCTTTAGCCAACAACTTCCACCTAGTATATAAAAATGGATTTCTGGGAGAAACCCCAGAAATCACTCTCACTATTCCAATGAGAAGGGTAGAAATGGTCTCTCATCGAGCTAAATAGTGCCCCATGAATGGAATGTCCTTACTAAAAACCATGTTGTAGTTTTTCCAAAATCCTACCTATTTGTTGGTGTAGTAGGTTCAGACCTGTGAATCCATCTTACATATTTATGGTTCATGTGTGGAGATGAGATGTATGCCATGGGAGTTTCATGGGTACAGTAGCTTGGCTGCCCCATATAAGTGAGTGTCATGGAGGGGAGCCAGTGGGGTAAAGCTACTAGTCATCTACCTTGAATATGCATAGCTGGAGAAATCCAAGTAAGAATTCAGTAAATATTGTCCAAAAAAGCCTAGATTGTAAATGTTTTTTGGCCTTAACAGTTTTATCATCACAAACTGAAAATACATTGATTTATATGCTTTTCTTTGTTGTATTTGTCAAAAAAAATCTTGATCAGAAAATGGAGTCAGTTGAAAAACAATCTTCAGAAAAACCACAACTGTCGAATCGAGTCGCAACATTCATTTTTAACACTGCATATGTCCTAGCAAGTTGCATTTGTTAGGGTAAACACTACATGTATCTGTCAACAAAGTCCTCTTTTACACAGTTTAGATTTTATGAGCTGCAACTATCAATTTTTGAGTCGCATGTGTATACGCAAGCCGCATCTGTCAACAAAAAAACCACATGTGTCTGTCAACAAGTTTAGGTTCATAGGGTCTTTATTCTGAGTCACAACTGTTACTGTGAGTCGCATCTATCGAAAGTTAAACCACATATTTCAAAAATCAAAACAACCTATCAACATTTGAAACTAGTTTTAGTCAAATCACCACATGCACATTGTAAACCGCATCTATCAAAAATAGAACCACATCTGATAGGTGAACCGCATTTGACTGTCAACAGAAAATTGAGAAACCTGCAAATCGAGTCTGAAACATCACTAGCATTTTTGCTTATGTTTCTTAAGATCAACCTTGGACAGAAACTAGAAAATTTTCTCAAAACCTTGCATCATTAGGTGTCATATACGTCTTAGTCATAGTCATCCTAAGTTGCATACATATATATACTTCCTAGGAAATTACATATCGTTGAATAGATAAATTTCCTCATCATTGGATACGTTCATGTTCCGATTTGTCACAATCATTGAACCTAGCCACTTTAGTCCTATTTGTGAATCTTTCTAGCTCAACAGTCTAGTTTGGGAAATTCACCTTGTCAACTGTATTCATCCTACAATCAGGTTCCTTGGTCAAAATCAAATCCTTGCATGCATTTATTCCATAGGAGGTAGGTTATACCCATTTTAGAATCATTTACCGTCATAATCTACTCAATATTTTTTATATTGTCCATCCTACCATACATCATCTTAGTATACGTCTTTTTAGAAATCATTTTAGCAACATCCTTTATTGTCAGAAAATCCAAAAAAAATAGACATAAGACATATCATTTTTTAGAAATAGTTTGCATTACCCCATTTTTGAGCAACTTTTCATGGTCGAAACAAGGTCTCAAAAGAAACAAAAATCAATGTCGGACCCCAATGACTTTTTCAATCCTTTCGCAAATCAACCATCAAGGAAAGAAAGACCACACAAACCTTTGCTTGAAAAACACGTCACTAGAGACACACATAGACGCCGCCCTACAAGATCCTGAATTTTCATCCTTCATGGATGAGTGTTTGGAAAATGATCCCCAACGCTATCTACCAAAATTACTAGTAGAAGGTGCCCCACTACCACTAGGATTTGATATTCATACATTGAAAAAACCATCTACTCAACCAATACAAACTGTGGTGTCAAGTGTTTTTATTCCCGAAATCACCGCAGCAATACCAACTGGCATACCAACTCAAACATCGTCAATTGTGAACCCAACCCCTTTCAACATAACACAAGGTTTACAATTTATTGTGGGAGCAACTTCATCCAACCCCTTTGTCACCAACATGAGTGATAAGAGATCCAAAGTTGGCATGAATATTCCTATACCAAATTAGAACATTCAGACAGGAAATATTCCTATACCAAATCAGAAAATTCAGACAGGAAATATTCCTATACCAAATCAGAACATTCAGACATGAAATATTTCTAATCCAAATCAAAACATTCAGACAGGAAATATTCCCAATCCGAATGAGAACATTTTAACAGGATATATTCCCTCGCCAAATCACAACCTGTCACAGAACATGGCATATCAAAATACCTACATTGATCCAAATAACGCAAACAACATGTCCTTGACACAAGTAGATGTCCTCCAAAACCAAATGCAAATGCTTCAACAACAGATGGACAACATGTCTATGTTAGGCAAATGAACTATCTCAGTGCAAGATCTATGTTCATGTCCATTTGAAAAAGTGCTTTATATGACACCCTTCCCCCATGGATACATCATACCAAATTTTCCTAAGTATAATGGGAGAAAGAATCCTTTTGAACACATTAGAGAATTCTCAATGGCATGCATGGACATATCATATGACCCCACATACTTGATGAGACTATTTCCGCAAACCCTTATCAGGATAGCACTGGAATGATTTTCTAAATTACCATATGGAATATGATCCTGGGGTGAATTAGCTGAGAAGTTTGTCGAGCACTTTGCCTTTAACATAGATAATGAAGTAACAATAGCAACCTTGTGCCACACAACACAAGAAGATGATGAGACTTTCACCACTTTCTTCCAGAGATGGAGAAGTCTAGCTAGCAGATGTCCAATTGAAATACCCGAAAATTAGAAGGTCATGATATTCCTTGAAAACATCAATCCAAAAATCAGAGGTGACTTAAGGGTACATTGTTGTACTCATTCCTAGACTTGGTACAAAAGGGCATCATCCTTGAAAAAGGTCTTATTGACAAAGGATAAATAAAAGTACTAGGTAGGAACCCCATTGTCCAACATCAAAATGCACCCAATGATAGAAACAAATTCTGGTCTAGAAACAAAAATGTTACAAATGATGGCATTGTTGATGCTAAAACCATACATACGGGACAAGTTATCACACTTAAAGGTTACAACCCCAATCAAGACATGACGAATAGTCCAGATCAAACAACCAATTATGTCCAAAATTCACAACAACAATGACCACAAAGGAGATTTCCTACATGTGAATTTACCCCTCTAGGGCAACCAATCAAGACTGTTTTCAAAGAGTTGATTAAACATAATCTCATCAAACCTTTGGAACCAAGAGAGTATAATCCTAGACATTTTAAACCATCATGGTGGGATGACAATGCCTATTGTGACTATTATTGAACAAAAGGACACAACCTACAACAATGTCGACAACTAAAGAATATTATACAAGACTTTGTTGAAAATGGAACCATAGAGGTCAATGGGAAGAAAAATACCAAGAACAGTGATCATAAGATCTTCATAGACCCATTACATGACCACACGAAAGGAAAAGCCTCCAGTTCGGGAACCAAGAATAATCCATCAGCCAATTATACCAATACCAAGTATGACTATGGTAAAGGAACGATTATAAAGCACCTCCGAGCTGCAAATGAAAATGTCAATACCATCATCATTAAGAAGCATATGGAATGTGCTGTAAACATACATAGAACTAAGATAACTATTCCAGGTCCTTCTTCTAAGCTACCTACACAAGCTTCCAAGTTTAAGTACAATCCCCTTGATCAATTGAGTAAACCCCCCGCACAGATATCCATTTTGGAACTATTGACTTTATCACCTGAGCATCGAGCTATTCTTGACAAAGCTTTATAGAATACGATTGTTCCTACAGACTTAGATGTCAAACATTTCAAAGAAATGGTGGGATATTTAACCAACTCACATGATGCCACATTTTCCCAACAAGATTACTCAACCAAAAAGTCTGATCATAATGACCCATTACATCTTGAAGGCCTAGTCCATCAAACCAAAGTCAGATGAGTCTTGGTAGACAGAGGAGCGGGTTTGAACCTGTGTACCCTAAAATTGGTTAAGGCATTAGTATTCTCAGAAGAATGCGTAGACACCTCTAAGAGTATAGTCATCAAGGCTTACAATGATGAGGAAAGATCATCCAAAGGAGTTGTCACACTCCCTATCAAAATTGGCTCAACAATTATGAACACCAACTTCCAAGTCTTAGATCTCACCCTTCCGTACAACTTGTTGTTAGGTAGACCGTGGATACACGCAATGAAATTTGTACCTTCAACATATCACCAATGTCTTAAATTCGCATATAATGGCACCGAGATCACTATTTATGGTGATCCAAATCCTTTTCAATACTATATAAGCCTAAGGGAAATTCCACAACGACAGGTACCTGTTAATCAAGAAGCTTCATCATCCAATTTATCCCTATATGTTAATCCATCACATCTTACCAAGTCCATTTCATTCAAACCACCATCAACCTCTCCTAAGGTTGAGATCCAAGACAAGGGCTATGGAGAATATTACATAAAGGCATCATAGTGTGTCAGTCAACTGGTTCCACCTAAGGCATATGGATTACCCATGGAAGATAGAAGATAGTCAGTAGTCACACTCCGTGTTCCCCCTACAATGAAATTGACCAAATGGGGAGAGTTAAGTGAAGAAATTGTGGATCAAGGTGATATTACCTACTGGTTGTATCAAGAAGACAATGAATACCCCTCGCCGTCTATTCAAATAGCTAAGGACCAATATGGAAAATGGTTTAAGATAATGCAAAATGAAGGCTATGACAGGCACATTAGGTTAGGAATACATCAAAATGGAAGGACGGAACCGATCACTATCTCACCATGACCGAAATACCTAGAGATAGGGTTTCAACCGCTTAGAATTGGGTTTCCTAGTACTTCGTCACCATTTCAAGAGGAAGTGAGTGCTTGTGCAGACATTGAGATATCTAATGAACCACTTCCCCCAGTTTACGATGAATCTCCCGACTCAAGTGATTGTGAGTGGGATTCCCTTTCTTCTACCAGTACCATGAACATCGATGCTCTATTTGGAGAATTGGACCTAAAGATAAAACCTATACCAAAACCATCTAGTCCTCGTCATAGGAAGCACTTATCCAAATAAGAATGGAATTAGAACTATTATTAGGAAACCCTTGATCGTGCATCTTGGGCACCTGACACACCATCTTCTGACGACTTAGCACTTACAATAGTCCCACAGGAGCGTATAGCTACCCATAGGAAAAATAACAAGAAGGAGTTAGTCCAAAACTTTTGTGACCATGTCAACCACTCTATATTCACCTTATCAGCTTCCACCTTTAATAACTCCGATGATGAAATGCCTCTCATATATCCCAAACTTATCGATTAGGATCAACAAGGTACACCCATCATAAACACATTCGAGAATGAGGAAGCAATCATTGAGTTCATGGGACTTTGAGAAGGCATACCAAGAGGGGATTATAAAGTTGGTTTTACCATAGAATTGGATGACAAAGCATATTTTGGGGAGTCTATTTACACCTCTAGTCACAAAAATGAAAATAAAAAGAAAAATGATGAAAATGAGAAAAATGAGAAAAATGACAAGTCCCTAGGTGAAAACCGAAAGGCACCTTTGGACGAAGAAACAGTCAAAATAAAGGACGTATCCGAGGGCGAAAACCTCTCTGAGGCACCCAAGGATAGAGGTTTAAATATTCTCCCCATTGAATAGGAAAAGTCACCAATGCTAGTAGAAGAGTCTATTGAAGTCAACATAAATACAAAAGAAAACCCTCGACACATATACTTTGCAACATCATTGACATAGGCAAAACAACTTGATTTTAAGGACTTCTCCGCAAAGAGATAGATAAACTTTGCATGGTCATACACTGACATGCCTAGGCTAGATACAGACCTTATATTGCACCACCTACCATTACAGCCAGGTATTAAGCCAGTCAAACAGAAGTTAAGGAAGATGCAAATCCACAAATTGCTCTATTGGTCAACGCAGAACTTAAGAAACTCTTGGATGTTGGATTTATAAGAACTATAGACTATGCAGAATGGATTTCAAATCTTGTACCAGTGACTAAACCAACTGGGGGCATCCACATTTACATAGACTTTAGAGACATCAACAAGGCATGTCTTAAGGATGACTTCCCTTTGTCGAGCATAAGCATGATAGTAGATCTTACAATAGGATACGAGATGCTATCCATTATGGATGGTTTCTTTGGATATAACCAAATCAAAATCGCAGCTAAAGACCAACACAAGATGACTTTCACATTTCCATGGGGCACATACTGTTGGAATGTTATGCCTTTTGGGCTTAAGAACACAGGAGCTACCTATCAACGGGAAATGACTACGATTTTCCATGACTTTATACATACTCACATGGAAGATTATGTAGATGAAATTATAGCTAAATCAGAAACAAGGGAAGATCATTTAAAGGTTCTAGACAAGATATTCTAGAGGCTAGAGAATTACAACGTCAGGTTGAATCCAAAGAAATGTGTCTTTGGAGTGAAATTAGGGAAACTTATAGGGTATATCATCTCCAGAAGATGCATTGAAGTAGATCTAGAGAAGGTAAGAGCTATCATAGAAATGCCTCCTCTAGTCAACATTGGTCAAATTAGAACACTATAGGGAAGATTACAGTCCATCAGGCGTTTCATTGTACAACTGGCAGATAAAATACACCCATTTCAACATTTACTCAAGAAAGGAGTACCATTTGTGTGGACACCTAAATTTCAGGACGCTTTCCAACAAATCAAGGATTACTTGCTCACTCCACCAGTCTTAATGCCACCTACAGATGGAAAACCATTGATACTATACATTTCAGCAACCCAGTCAGCATTAGGGGCTCTTCTCACACAAAACGATGATCAAGTTCATGAGAGAGCAGTGTATTACATCAATCATACCTTAGTGGGATATGAATTAAATTACAACAACATAGAATGTGCCTATCTTGAGGTAGTCTTTGCTACCCAAAACCTTTGGCACTATATGCTTAATCGCCAAACAATGTTGGTTGCAAATATTGATCCCCTCAAATATCTCCTAAGTAAGGCAGCATTAACAGGCCGATTGGCTAAATGGGTTATGATACTTAGCGAGTATGACATCCAATATGTGGAAAGGAAGGCTATAAAAGGACAGGTGATTCTAGATCAGTTAGCAGATGCACCCATGAAGGCAGACCATCCTTTAGTGGCATATTTTCCTGACAAATTTATCTTTAACATTGACACTAGAACCGAATGAAAATTATACCTTGACGGGTCACATAAAAATTGGGGTTCAAGAGTAGGTATCCTATTTGTTACACCTCAAGGCGATACCATTCCTAAATCATTTAGGATTGCTTTCCCTTGCACCAACAACATAGCAGAGTATGAATCCTTAGTGATAGGATTAAAAATGGTAGCATAGTCTAAGATTAAGATTCTACATGTTTTTGGCGATTCTCAGCTAGTAGTCCGACAAGTAAATGATGATTATGAGACTAAGGATGAAAAACTTGCCCCCTACAAGCACATGGACGACAGTTTCAAGCAGTACTTTGATGACATTACCTTTCAACAAATACCACATATTCAGAACAAGGCTACAGATGCTATGGCAACTGTGGGTTCCTTATTGGATATTTCGAGTAATGTGCCTAAGTTTGAGTTTTTGGTTGAACAACTATTGGTCCCCGCCTATGATGTCCCCGATTCTGCGATGGTGTGTACAATTTTTGGTCCTACTTCCCCTTGGTATAAAGAAATATTTGATTATCTAACTGACCAAACCTTAACTCTAGGTCTGTCAAATAACCAACACCGAACCTTTATCCGTAAGTCAACTAAGTACACCATCATCAGAGATACCTTGTATAGACGTACCTTAAATAACACCCTGATGAGATGTCTCAATGTTGAAGAAGCACAAACAACCTTGTGAGTGGTTCACAAGGGTATATGTGGATCCCATTCGAGTGGTCCTACTTTAGCCCATAAGATTATGAGATTAGGCTATTATTGGCCTACAATGGAGAAAGACTCATATATCTTTGTAAAGAAATGTAGACAGTGTCAGATACATGGAGATTTGATAAGAGCACCAACACATGACCTTTATCTGATTACATCACCATGGCCCTTCTCCCAATGGGGACTTGACCTCATAGGTAAGATACACCCTCCATCATCCAACAACTATAAATTCATCATAACCGCCACCGAATACTTCACCAAATGGATTGAAGCTATTCCCATGACCTACATCACCGACACACAAATATCCAAGTTTATGTTAAACTATATCATTTGTCAGTATGGTGTACCCTAATCCATTATCATAGACAATGGCCGCCCATTCAAAAACCAAGAAGTATGCCATCTATGTGAAGAGTTCCATATCAAACATCATTTTTCCACCCCATATTACCCATAAGGTAATGGCCAAGCCGAGGCATCTAATAAAACCATTGTCAGGATCCTAAAAAAGATTATCAATGATGATGGTCATGGCTAGCACCTATAGCTTAATCCTGCCTAATGGGCTTATCGCACAAGCATCTGTACTCCCACTGGCACCACCCCATATTCACTAATATTTGATTCCGAAGCTATCTTACCTATTGAGGTTGAAATTCCTTCCTTGAGGGTATCCTGGAAAGGTCACATTGATGATGAAGAATACTGTGTATCTAGATTATAAGAGCTAGAACTACTTGATGAATGAAGACAAAAAGCACTAGACCATTTGCAAGCATATCAGAATCGTCTTCTTCATAGCTATAATAGGAAAGTTCTAAATACACTTTGGCATTGGAGACCTAGTTTTAATGGAGAATCCTAAGAATCAAGCTGAACAAGAAAAGCAAGGTAAGTTTGAACCTAACTAGTTGGGGCCCTATATAGTCACAAAAGCTTTTGGATCAGGAGCGTACCAACTCTCTACCCCTGAAGGAGAGCCACTTTTGTCACCAATCAACAACCTTCATTTGAAGAGTTTCTATGTGTAGCTTTTGAGAATCTGTCTTAATCTAGAAAATACAAAAAAAAATGAAAAAACAAAAAAATGGTTACCTTGATGAAAACCTGGCAAACAGGCGTCTTTGTAACACCAAAAAAATGAGAGAATCAAAATAGCAAAGAGAAATAATCCATCCAATAGTGAAAACCGCTTCGGTAGTGCTATGGATAAGTACCATGGTGAAAACCTGGCAAACAAGCGCCATGTAAAGTCAAACTAGCTCTTTCATCTACCATCATTCCAATTAGAATTTTTCACCATCCATCATAATAAATGGTTGCCTTATCCATTACTTGGAACGATTGACATCAAAGTCCATTCCATCACATTCCCCACTTCATCTCGCAAGTCTTATTCTTGACTGGGGGAAAATCCTTGTTCTGTGCCATGGGGACCTTGTACATAGCATTACACCATTGAAAAATGTTCTGAAAAATCCCCAAAATATTAGAAAACTTCAAAATCCCAAAAAAATCAAAACATGTCAGAAAATACCAAAAACATAGTCAAGTAAGTCATGTTAAGTCAGTCATAGACATAGTCGAACTACGTTGCCTCTGTGACTGGGACATAGGCAAGGCCATCAATCGATGTGCCCCCGAGGCATTAGGTCTATTTGTCTAGGTTTGTCATGTATCACACACATTAAAATCATGACTCTTTGTAGATTCAAAGTCATTGGTCATGTCGAACTACGAGGTCTCTGCATGTACAACATAGGCAAGGCTAATAAATTGATGATCTCCCAAGACTGCACTAGGTTAGTCCAATAGGGTTTATCACATTCACATTCATTATCACACACATTCCATATCATCATCTTAAGCACATATCTTTAGTCAGTTATGTCAGTTAAAGTTGGTCAAACTACGAGGTCTCTGTGTGTACAACGTAGGCAAGACTAATCAATTGATGAGCCCTTGAGGCCACATTAGGTCAGTCCTTTAGGGTATCATCTCATGTCATACACTGTCTACACACACTTTTTAATCAGTCAAGGAATCAAAACAAGTCATGCATCAACAAGGAAAAATATCTCAAAGTCATCAAGTCAATATCAAACACATTGTTAGAATGATCAACTTATGTCTTAAGCAAGATATGTCTTTCTTGTCAACAGATGCTGTCAAATTGTCATAGCCTCATGTTTCTTGTCACCTCAATGTGATCAGGCTCCAATGTCTTATATGACATGTGTCTTTCTGAAATCAGGCTTTGTCATGCCTTATATAGATAATCACCAAGTCAAAACCAAACTCAACATCTTATGCGGTATGTGTCATCCCTCACATTATGCTATGTCAAACATCAAACATCAAACAATCCAACAAGATCAAGTTTTGGTGAATAATTTTATTTGGATTTATGACTTTATATCTTATTTTTTCTTATCTTTTTATCGATTTGTGAATAAGTTCGATTACTAACTTTCTCAAGGATGTCCCTTGAAGGATTTAGAGAAGCAAGGATGTCTCAGGACTCATTTTCTTTGTCTACTATCTATCAACTATCTTTTTAACTTTGGTTTTTGAGTCATGTTACTAGTTTCCTCAAGGATGTCCTATCAAGGATTTAGAGGAGCAATGAAATCTCATGATCCATCTTTTATTTGTTTGTTGTTTGTGGTTTTTCAAGACGAAATGACTAGGGGAACTTTGTCCTTAGTATGAGTTAAGACTTTCCTTGTCTATGACTATCTATTTTTCGAAGATGGATGACTTTGTACACTATGGTATATCTCATATCATGGTGTGTACTATCCATTTGTGTCATGTCTTGCCCAATGATGATAAAAAAAGCAAGCTTAGCATATATGGCAAAATATCAAAGATCACATGTTTTTCTCAATCAACCTCCTTAATTGTTTCTTACTAACATTCTAAAATCATCCGTGCTAACATTTTTATTTTCTGACATAATGATATAGTCCTGTGACACAACAAAAATATTAGATCATCTACATATGCATACATATTATAAGCATTTCATATAGTTACATTGCATTTCAAACATATACGAACATATTTATGATATCATTGCATAATAGGCATTTCATCATCATAAGGTACATAATGGAACATTACATGCATGTCACCATCACATATAAATAACATCATATAGAGCATTACATCCATTATCATAAGTAAATAAAAACATCCATAACATCATAGACTGCATAAAATCATCACATGTAGAAACATTCATTCATAACACATATTCATACATCATCTAGGAAACATAATCATATAGAAGCAATGCATCACCATAAAATAGAACTGCATATCATATAGAAGCCACCAAAATTATATATATATATATTGCTCAAAATAGCGTGTCTCAGTACAATGTCAAAATTTATCCATAAATAAAAACAAGCTCGCAGGCTCTCTAATCAAAATACAATGTCTACATATATAACAGTATCAACGTGTCCCACTCCCACTACTGTCACATGGTGAAGGTGGTAGAAACTACCTCAGAGGTACTCTTTGTGAGGTGGAAGGCCTATCATACGGACCTGTCCTCGATGGTCCTACCACACTTGCTGTACTCTGTGTCCTAGTATGACTCCTGCTCTGTGATCTCTAGCTGTGAACCTCTAAAAAGCTAGGAGCTCATCTGTCTACTGGCACCACAGACTCATATAAGTCCCTATAATATGTAGCCCTCTCTATGGCTCTGACTAACTCTCGTACCATGCCATTAGATGCAAACCCATTAACCAGGTGTCTGAGCTCAGTATATTGCTACTCAGTCTCCTATCATCGGGCTATGGCCTGATCCCTCTCCATGAGTACAATGTCTCTCTCTACACGGGAACTATATCTCTCTATCCGCATGACATCAGGCTCTATTGTCATGAGTCTCAGTCTCTCCTCCATGGCCTCCCTATCACCATCCCTAGGGGCATCATCCTCCCATCTCCCCTCCATAATCTGATCTTTGAGCTCTCTCTCCTGCTCCTCCATAGGTGCCTCCTCCTCAACATCGTCCTCCCCATATCCTACTAGAATACCTAGAGGATGTATATCCATATCCATATCCTCATCCTCTGCGACATCCTCTCCCCCAATATCCACATCGGCTAACTCCTCTACAACTGCCTCCTCAGCAACATGCTCATCCCCAACCTATGCATCAGCTCCACCTTCGATGTCCAACATTGGTACATCCTTTACCACTGCCTCTCGAATAGGTGAAATTCCACCTACCCGACCCCCTCTCTGCCCTCTCCATCCTCACCTACTGCCTCTACCATCATCCCCACCACCCCTCCCTCCAACTCTGCCACCTCTACCTCTCTGCCATCCTCTTGGCCCTATGCCTCGTCTCTCAATTGGTGTTGGATGATCCAGATCTGTGTAAGGAATCATATGATGCTCCACCCACCATGCATCATATGCAGCTATAGTCCCTGGATCTGCTACTCCATCTCTCCATCCCCACTGTAATGGCTTTAAATCCTATATCTCTGCCAATATAGTAGCTACTGGAATCATGGGCCCCCAATATGGAACCTCTCTAGAAGAATGAGAAAACTCTGATCTACCTCGAGGCTCATCCTAAACCTCTCCGAACTGTCTCAAAACTTGCTCTGGCAAGTGTCTCTCTATGATGTGCACACTCAAAACAGTCCTCCCAATCAAGTACTAAGTCTGTCTGCAATATGGAAAATGTCTATCCTCATTAGACCACTACTCATAGTCCATGTATGGTCTCCAAGTGAACTGATCTAAGATTTCGAGTGCATGTCTCCAGTATCCAGTATCTCCCACATGGCTCTGAGTGATGTTTGCCGTGTACCAGAAAAAATACAGAGATCTAGCCGATCGCTCTATAGTAACCAGAGGACAAAAAACAACTATCCTCTCCCATGCCCAAACTATGAGTGGAGTGGTACCACAGCTCAAAGACTATGCATCTCTATACACTATGCCGTGTAGATGGAAGTATAGCATGCCTAGCAAACATGGACCCCAGGCATATACGGTCTCTCTCTCTAACATACCCACCAACATATCTCCCCATCCAACAAGAAAACCATGACCTCGTCGATCTGGTAATACTATCCAACCTATCAGTGTACATAGTATACAATCAATCCTCTCATATCTGTCTACCAACACTAGCCATTTGATCTCATAATGCTCAATGTCGAGCCTACTAATATCATCAACCTGATAAAATTTGGCTAGCTCAGTCAATCGACATTGGGTATCTTACATCACCCGCTCTGCTTTGATCAGAAGTCTAAGTATCCTATACACATCCTCCAATGTGATAGTCGCCTCCCTAGTTGACATATGAAATGATGATGTCTTGAAGTACCATTGCTCGCACAACGCGGTGAGCATCCCTCTGTTTTCCCGAATAGTGGGCATCAAAAGATAATGACGAAGACCAAGTCTCCACAAAAGTCGTATCTCTGCACTACTCAGACAATCTCTCAGATCAAAGGTGTCTGGATGTGACTCCCACATGTAAATAGGATCTAATATAACCTGCATTTCAACCATGATGTCAAGTTTTTCCTTAGAATTTTTTTTCCAAAACTTTGCTAGCCACATGCGGCTCACTTTAATAGATGCAGTGCATTCATACAAATGCATTGCAAGACAAATCATTTGCGTCACATATTCTATATGCATTGCACATCACCAATTCAATTTCTACCCACTACAAATGCAATGCATAAAATCAAATGCGGTGCATTTCCTATAACCTGTCTGCTTGATGCATATGCATTTCACTAATGAAAATATGGTTAACTAACCTACATGCGTACATCCTAAATGAAGATGCATTCCATACATACATATGCAGAGCATTTTCATACAAATGCGTTTAATGCCTAAAATACCTATCCTAACCTAGGTGTGTTTTAGCATATGCGTCGTTCCGCAGGCAACTGCGGTGCATACAATGACATATGTGTTGATCGTGAAAGACCGCATGTGCAAATTAAACTTTTACATGCCTAAAAATCCGTGCATAATGAAAGTTCAAAGGCTCGTTTTAGGGTACATACTGGTGGTCCTACGTCGGCTGGCCGTCTATATATCCAGATCCGATATCCATGATGCGCAACATAGGGAACTGGAGACATCTTCATCCAAAGCTCAGAGCAACTTTCTCAATTCTTCAACTCCTTCGGGTGCAAATGAATTGGTTAACAACCTAATTCCTATTTATACCTAGGGTTTGGGTGGAATTTATTCTAACCTTGTCTATTGGACACTTAACCTTCCAACTTCAAATGACCTGTACACGTCCGTAACATTTCCAAATTCAATTCCATAAACTCCATAGCATTTCTGGTCATCAAATTGACTTATCGAGAATATTTCCTGATTTTTTTTTAAACTTTCAAAAATTTGTCAATTTTCCCTAGGGGGAATACCCTAACCTATTTCATGTTGGGGCACAATCGAGGCATATTTTCTTTGACACAATGCCTAAACAACATTGTATCAAAGAGGGGCAAACTGTAGATACCGAAAATTGGTCTAGGCTTGCGAACACCACTTTTGACATAATTTTCTAATATCCATGGTCATGATTAAATAATGTTTATTATTTAATTACCCTTTCTAACACATATTTCCTCTATTAATTAAATACCCCTTTTTAATTAATTCATTAACTCATAATAACCTTTATTCAACTTGATTAATTAAATAAATCATAATTATTTAATTATGTCACTAACTAATTAATTCTTCCCTCTTAATTAAATAATTTATTATTTAATTACCCCTTTGTCATACTTCAACTATAATTAAATATTTATTATTTAATTATTCATTTAACCCCCTTTATCTATAATTAAATATTTATTATTTAATTTATTCAATTCCACCTTTACAATAGTCAAATTAAATAAATTATCTTTATTTATTTAATTAAATCTTTCATTTTTGAATGTTGAATTAAATTAATATTTAATTCATTAATTAACTATTTATGTCACATTCTTCTATCATTCAATTATCTAATTATTGATTCACCTTCTGGCTTGAGATCTATTTTAAATCTGCCAGTTATCTCCAGGTTCGGTATCTGATTGTTTTTGCAAAAGGACTCTCTATCACAACTAGTCAGTTAACTAGTTCTAACTCATGTGCATGAATGCGTCTATTAATTAAATTTATTTATTTAATTAATTAATTTATGTATACATTTGAATTCTTCATCTTCGAGTTCTAACATTGTCTTTGACATTCAAAGTCTATTTCTTCTATTTTCGAAGACTCTTAACTGAAGATTAAAATCTGGAACTCTTGTTCTTTCTATTTTCGAACAGTCTTGACACAAGATTAAGTTATCATTCTAATTTAGTCTTTATCTTGCAGTCTTTTCTAACTCACATTCTATCTGACACTGAACTCACATTGCATGGCATTCATCAATCTCGTTCGTCGATCTCTCTTTGAATCTGAGTCGATCGTTCGAAAACCCAAAATCTATAAAATGGCATGTCATTATCATCATTCCTCCTCCTGAAATCATACACTTTTGAGAAGAAACTTATCTTCGATATTTTGGTTAGACATTCAACAAGGTTATGCTTGCATCAATACTGAAAATCTGAGGGCAAGAATACTAAAACAACAAAATGGAGAAGGACAATCGAGATAATTCAAAGGAGTGGATGCATATTCGGTGAGAGCTTTCCAATTGATTTTTTTAGTTTAATTAGGTTTACTTGTTTCATTCTTTGTTGTTTTGATTTAGATTATTTGTTAGATTAGACTTGATCGTTTTAATCTGTGCAGCTATAGCATTGATCTTTCCAGAAAATCTACGTCTACAGAGATAATGCCTTTGAACATGATTGAATTGATCTTTAACACTACATCAATATATGAGCTCAAACAACATGCATTATTCAATACATATTTGATATGAAAATTGAATCTTGATTGCTGTAATAATCTTATTCAATAAATTTTCCCTTGAATACCTTAGATATTTCTCTTGAATGCTCTCTTGATCATAAGTTTTCTATTAGGATGCTTCCATAAAAACTCTAGGATGAACTTAGTTAAATGAACTTGTATTTATACATGTCTTAAGATTAATTCCCATTCAAACATTACAAGCCAACATTGAATTATAGATTTGAAATCATTAAAATACTGTCAAAAACATAATCCAAAGGGAGGTACTAGGTCTAAGTGAGGACCCATTTTCCATAGGGAAAATGGATCCTAGGCCACTTACCTAGGACACACATAAGACAATGCTAAATATTATGTAAAATCAGGGTCCCAAAACTAAGTGAGGATCCATTTACCCTATGGTGAATGGGTCCTAGGTCACTTACCTAGGACACACATCTTCCAAAGTTAAATTTTGTGTAATGGCATTTAGGAATGTTAGTTTTTATCCCTTAGAATTTTCATTTAATTAGGCTTGGATTTGAATTAAAGGGGCCAATTAAGGAAAATTAGCCTCAATCAATTAATAAAGCCATTGATTAATGTTAAAGTCTAAAGGTACACCTTACAACACCAAAAACAAGCCATAATTAAGTTCATTTTATTAAAAAGGGCCGTAAACTTAATGTGAATATAAAAAACATATTACAACACTAAATTAAGGTATAATTATGTTTATTTCATTATTAATTATTCCCAAATTAAGTGTGAAAAAGGATACTTTTTCCTACACTACAAGGGGAAGACCCGAATCCTCCGAATCCTTCATTCACAAAATTGAAAATTATAAAATTAAAAAGAGATCCCCTAGAAAAACCCATAATGTGGAACTTTCAAATCAATAAAAAAAATAAAGGGCATATCTAACTATGAAAAACTTTGTGAGGTACCCAAGAATTAAGGATTTGATCTCCCTAGTATTGCTAAATATAAAAAAAAATAGCATTGCTTGTGGAAGAAGAAAATAAAATTAATGTTGGGATAGCCAACAACCATGAAATAAGATTCATGACACATCTTTAAATCTTGAAGAACAATCTTTTTTATAGCATTCTTGGGGGAACAGAGGATAATTTTTCCTAGTCCTATGAAAATATGCCTAGGATAGATATATATAGTGGTTCATCATCTAATAGTATATTTCAATGCTAAACTACTCAAATAGATGTTGTCAAAGATGTATCCTCATATAGCTTTTATTGTAAAGGTTGAACTACAAAAACTACTAGATGTTCGTTTCATTAGACCTATTGACTATCGAGACTAGATTTCCAATCTAGTACCAGTTTTCAAACCCACTAGAGGCATAAAAATATGTATGCATTTTAGAGACCTTAACAACAAATGTCCCAAGGATGACTTCCCATTGGAAAATATTTATATTATAGTAGATCTTATAGCAAGACATGAGATCTTATCCCTCATGTATGGATTTTTTGGGTATCATCAAATTAATATAGCACACTTGAATATCAACACAAGAAAACATTCACATGCCCATGGGGAACCTATTGTTGGAATTTTATGTCATTCAGTCTAAAGAATGTAGGACCGACCTATAAAAGATCTATGACAATAATTTTCCATGGCATGTTCCCCATATTTATAGAATATTATATGGATGATATTTTGGATAAACTAGTAAAAATAAAAGAATGTCGAGATGTGCTATCTAAAATATTTGGAAAGCTAGAAAATATCAATTAAGGCTAAACCCAAACAAATGTGTCTTTGGATTCACTTTTCGAAAACTGTTGGGATACATAGTAGTGTTGTGCCATTTGCACACATGCCGCATTCGGAACGGGGACCCTCTTTTCCCTCTTTCCCTTTTGGTCCCTTTCGTTTTTCCTCGTTTTGCATTCCCATTTTTGTGCCGCAAGTGTTAGGGGTGGCACGTTCCCCAATGTCATATTTTAAGTCACGGGCTTTTCGCATTTTCCTTGTCAAAATTTTGGCATGTGGCAATTTTCGGGTTTCCCCTTCCGGGTTTCCTTTTTCGGGTTTCCCTTGTCGGGTTTCCCTTTCTGGTTTTCCCTTGCCGAGTTTCCTTGGCTGGGTTTCCCCTTGGGCTTTGCTGTTTCCAACGGTTGTCTCGGAATGGCTCCCCGGACCTCGAGCCCGGGACCTCTCGTCGCCTCTACATTTTTTGGAGCTCACCAACCGCACCTGCAACCGTACAGAGTAATCAATGGTGCATTAATGGCCTCCTTTTGCTATAAAAATGATTTTTTTGGTTGTCATTGTCAAAGATTCGAGTGATAGAGAAAGATTGAAGAGCTCATGGCGATTTTGGCTTTCCTCCTGTTGATTTTCGAGGTGTTTTCTCGACGACGTCCGCGCATCCGGCAACCTATTCTTCAGATTTTCCAGGTAGGTTTTCCGTCCGCATGCCCTAGTTTCTTTTTGCAATTTTGGAGATTTTCTTGAGGTAAAATTGAAAAATGAGACCTGCACATAGTAGGTTTCCCCCTTGCATGCAAAACCCATGTCTTAGAATCTAGGAATCCACCTTCAAACGTCTAGAAAACCGATCTTGAACCTTCCTGCGTCGTGGCTGTTCTTCGGAACGGCGCCAGTGTCTTCCAGGCCCGGGTCGTCCCGCAGCCGTCCGTACCATCGTCTTCCTCCAAATTTTCATCCTTTCCCGCCTTTCGGATTCCTCCCTCTGGAATTCCCTTCTCGGGATTCCTTTGTGCCCCCGCCGTTCCCAACGGCACCATCCGAGCGTCTTTCTGACCCTCAGATCTCGGACCCCTATTTTCCGTCTACGATCAGACTTCACGTTTTTCTTCAAATTTGTCCCCGAAATTCCTCCTTCAGGATTCCCTTCTTAGAAATCCATCCCCAGGATTCCCTTATTAGAATTCCTTCCTTATCTCGCCATTTCAAACGGCGTCAACCTTGCAACTTCCCAGACTTCGTTTCCTGGCCGCAAAATCTCCTTTCTCCCGGTCGAAATCCTTACCATTTTCTTTTCCTCAGAATTCCCTTCTTGGGATTCCTTTGTGCTTCCACCATTCCCAACAGCGCCGTCCGAGCATCTTCCCGGATCCCGGACCTCAGTCCGCTGTTCGCCGGACCCCCCCTAGCCTTTGCCCCTTTTTCCTCCGATTTTCACCCGGATTCTGGATGCCAAAATTCCTCTCCCAGAGTTCCTCTCCTAGAGTTCCTTTTTCAGAATTCCTATCCTACCACACCATTCTAAAAGGTGGGCATGGAGCATCTTCCCGACCTCCGGGTCCCAATGTCCCATTCGCCATCCGTTTCTTCCAAACCATTCGGCTGCTGCCGGATTTCCTCTGTCGGGTTTCCCCTCCCGGATTTCCTCTTGCATGTTGCCGTTTCACACGGCTGACCCCTTGTGGCTTCCCGACGACGGCAATCTGAGACCCGGATTCTGCCACCCGGATTTCCATCTCCTCTACACCGTTTCCAACGGCTTCCCTATAGATGATACCCGAACCTCCAAATGGGGCATCAAATGACCTCCAAATCCAAAACGGATTTTGACCCACTTGCAAAAATGTGGTTTTCTTCCATTTCCAACCTCTAATCTTCAAATCAAACTTTGGGAAGTGCATATGGGAATTCCTTTCTCATTTTTCCATTTCAAACGACATTCTGCAAAGGGATTTCCGGCCCAAGAACTCCGGATTATTTGCACTGCCTTCTAATGATGAAATATCTTGCCCCTATGATTGCTAAAGTATGAATTATGATTATCGGACTAACCTTGACATGCAAGTACTCGATGTTAGCCATTTTATCAGTTCCTTGTTGCTAATTCTCGTATGTTGTGCAAGATTTATGGAATTTGACCCAGAGACTTCCGGTCCTTCCAAAAAGGGGAAAGGGACAGCCAAGCCACCAAGGGGCAAGGAAGAAAAGGAACTGATGAAGTATAAGTTCTAGGGGGTCCCCATTCAATCCAGGGTCACTACCCTTTGGAGGGGTGTCACAAATACCAACATCGGATAGGTCGATGTTGACGAATTTACACAAAGGGTCAGAATGAACCCAAAGACTGCAGATGCCAAATTGATAAAGAGCAGCGGGCTTGCCAAGGCTGTAGGTTTCTCACCGGCCCTAGTGGCCCCAGAGTTGGTAATGGCATGTGTAGAGGCATAATAGTCTGACACTAGAACAATAGTGGATCACGAGGGGACTATCCTTGCGGATATGTCTCCATCAGGCATAATCGAGACCTTCCACATTCCCTCATCTAAGAGCATGGAGGCCCCCACCTTGGAAGACTATAAGGAGGTGTGGGAACATGACCTATTGGAATGCAAAAGATTTATCAACCACTACTGGTTGAAGGAAAAATGGGCTAGTGTTGGGAAGCTTTCGCAGGAGCTCTACCGTAGCGACTTCTCCGAGGACTACAATGATCTGGTAATGCTGCTCAGCAGAATCTGAGACCTTCCTAGCGCGGTTTTCTTCCAGGAATGGATGTTCTACTTCATAGAACAGATTCTCCATGGAAAGGACACCTTCTTCTATTGGGGAGAGATCATCAGTGACTGCTTCCATGAGCAATTCACCACAGTGAAGAAGACTAATAAATTCTTCATGACATCTTACTTGGTGTATTCCCTCACCAATCGATGACATTATCAGGGTTTGACGGAAATTCCAAGCGATCCCTCAGGACCAGAGCTCAAACCATATGACAAGTACCCTCAATTGCAATTCAAAAACTTCAAAACAAACTACTGCAGGGTGAATGACGCGTTCATTGCCCATGTGATCCGATCAGTAGGAGGAGATTTCCAAAGAAGAACATCTCACAGTGCCAAGGTCCTCCTGAGACAATATGCCTTCTGGTATATCCAATTCCTGAGGTTCACATACATCCATGTAGAAGGCTTTTCAAATAAGCCTAACAAGTTGCCCTGGTACCCCAATGACCGGATTATTCTCCTAGAACTGACTCGACAGCTGCGACACATTCACAGTGTCCTGAGTGAGAAGCATCTGGAAGGCCCCGTCTACCCCATGAACCTTGGACAGGGGATGTATAAAGTCCACACTTCCCAATGCGCAGGATATTCAAAGAGGGAATTGGTGGAATATAATCTTGAGCAATATACAACGAGGCCATGAATGGACCCCTATGGCCATGTCAGAAAGGCACTGGGGCATGGATTTTCCCACCTCTACAACATTGAGGACTTCTGGGCCAACTGTAGGGATGACCTCGAGGTATGACTATGATACTATATGTGCATGACCGTCCTCCATGTATGAAGTGTGAACTTATGCCCGGTACCCGATCAACTAGAAGAGGATGAGGAGGGAATAGTGGATCCATTGTATGATACAGTTTCCAACCTGCCGTTGCCCGCCATCAACTAGGATGCACAAGAACTCAACGACATTAGTGTGCTCACCATGGTCGTTGAAGTACGAACAAGGGCATGGATTGATGGAAAGGTGGCCCAATTGAAACAAGGGGTCATCCTGACATATACCAAGCTCACAGGAGAGCATGTAAGTGAGCCAAGTGGCTCCGGAGGTGGAGAAGCCGCTACTATAACTGGGGAGACATCTAAGACCCCACCACCTCCAAAGACCATGAAAAGAAAAGAGGCTAGTCAGCAGTTTCCCAAACCAAGGGTCTATGCCTGCAAGTCTTCCGAGCCAAAGCCCTCTCAAAAGAAGAGAAAAACAACAGGAAGCGCAGAGACATTGGTGATTCCCAAGGGTTCTCCCCTTGGGATTGCGAGCAAAGGGTCTAGCTCATTTGGACCTCCACCCATGATAATCACTGTAGCCACCTCGCTTGCCTCAATTCCAGCCTCTGCTTCCTCCCTGCCTGTGGTGGATATCTTTGTCCACCTTGCTCCCACTCCTTCGGCATTCCAGGTCATTCTCGTGGATTCATCATCCGCCACCACCTCGCCAATGACCTCTTCCTCCATGTTCCCTTCCCTTCCTTTCGCATCCGCTGCCACAACGCCAGCCCCAAACCTTCCGAAATCCTTTGTAAGGTATATGCAGAATGTGCCTTCTGAGCTTTCGAGGATGCTCGCCAATCCAATAGTCTAGGCAACAATAGCTCAAGCTATGGCCTCCACTCCAATGGCATCTCCCACTACTGAATCACCGAAGATGGAGGCCACCATGCAAATATCGGAGGAGTGTGAATGATAGCAGCTAGAGGCTGAGAAGGCGCCAGAAGATGATGAATTTGTATATCACGAACATCCCTTGTTTGAGCGTCAGAAGATTGATAAGGTGGCATATGAATCTTCAAGCGAGGATAGTGAAGACAGTGAGGACCTTGATGCCGAGCTGATCAGAGAATCAAATGACCCTGAGCTCAATGTAGAGTGGGGTAAACAACTCCAAGAGATCGATGACAAGGATGCCGAGGACCGGCTTGCACAAGACAAGGAAACTGTTGCTCTAGAAACAGAAGGTAACAGGTCTCCCATCAAGGAACATGGCCAAACCCCAGAGCATGGTGAGGAAACTCTCCTCCAAGAAATCAAGTAGACAAAGAGCCCCGAAAAGCATCAAGATACTCTGAATGTGGAGGAGGATGTTGAGAAAATGGATTCACCCAGGCAGCAGCTACAAACTGAGTCCCCCGCTGGGCATGAAACATTGGATCACATTTCTGATGAAGGAAAAGAGGATGTAGAAACAAGTGAAAAGGCACTTATCATCAGAGATGTTGAGCTCAAGAAGGAGGATAGTAGGACTTGAAATGAAGTGCCAGAAAAGGAACCATAAATGCCTGATTGGCTACAAAGGTAGCTCAAACAAAAGACTCCCACGACAAAGGATCCCAAGGTAAGGCTGGAAGCCATCATGGCCAGAGCGCGAATAGGCACAAAAAAAGAGAAGAAGCCAAAGATCAGATCGAGGATAACCATGGACGCCTCGGGATCAAGGGTAGTGCAATTAGCAACGCAGATGGTTGGAGAACAAGGCATAACCTACAACATCTCCACCATCGATCTGGGAATGGCAACAAGGGAGAAGAAGGTCGAGCATCTCCAAGAGTCGGTCGTCACCATAGTGCACCTTATCCAGTAGGATAAGATCTCCAAGGAGGAGTTGAAGGAGCAGGTGGATGGCTTAACTACATATATTCAATAGTGGTCATCTCCAGATGATCAGTCCACAACATCCTCAGCCCCACCTCAGCTGCTGTCCATAGAGAAAATTGATAAATTGGAAAAGAGGTGGAACCTAGATAGAACTAGGGAAAATTGGTTCCGACAGGTTTTGGACCTAGGAAACACAAGTATCAATGTGGTTGTACGAGCAGTGAATAGATTCCTAGAGGTTCAGAAAACTCTAGAGGACACAAGGCAGATCTGTGAGAAGTTCCCCAAGAAATACAATGCAGCCTACCCAAAGATTGAGGCTATTCTCACTTTGTCGAGTGAGATCTGGGAGAAGGACCTTGCCTTCAAGGACGATGACCACTGGCTGGTGGATACCTGGAAGAGAGACTATGACCACAGGAAGAGAAGGCTGGAGCAAATTTTGGAGTGGATAGCGCCTGACATTGAATGGGCAAGGGAATCTAGAGATGAGTGTACTCAGTACCTCAAGCTGATGACAGGGTATGAAGTGCCCGCAATCGAGATCAACCCTGAGAACATCAAGCTCCACTTCTTGAAGGCTATGGAAGATGGGATGTCCGCCAAAATCACAACTGATTTCATGTGCTTCACAACCCGAGCCTTCACACAATCAGAAGCCTGCCAAGAAAATGATGTCAAATATGAGGGAGATTGGAAGAAGCTTGGCAGCAATTCCCAGGAATGGAGTTATCAGATCCTGAAGGCTGATATCCTGGAAGTAGAGAAGTTTCAGTCTCTAATCCTGAATTTCATGGAGTATGCTGCGTTGAAGAAATGAGAGGGCAACCTAGTCATCGACGAGCAGTTCCTTGAAGAGTAGCTACAACAAAAGGGAAAATCACTAAAAGACAAATTTGCTACAGTGCTGTCACTAGATGACGAAATAGGGAAGAGACAAGAAACTATTTTATAAATGTAATATATTGTGGGGTAGGTGAAACCCTAATGTAAAATGAATCTTGGCCACATAATGGAATCAAATCTTGGCCACTCATTTTGTTTTGTGAAAACTATAAATAGGGCTCTCCTCCTCTCATTCTAATGGAGTTGAGTTGTTGTAAAGGCATGCTACAAAAATTATAAATAGCAAATACAATCATTTTTGGTGTATTTTCTAAGTTTCTCAATATGTTTCATGATTCCTCTCCCTTTTAGTTACAGTTTTGCTTTAAGTTACTTTGTTGTTCTAGTATCTTCAGATTAGACTTGGTAGATTTAGCATGTCATTTCTGGTTTTGGAAGTAGTTGTTGTGTGTATGCTTTCCTTGTCCACACTTTTGGTCATTTGCTGAAGGTAAATGACTGTGCAAAGTTAGTCTGGACCTTGATTCCATTGCTTCCCATCAAACTTTATCTTTATTCATGTTTCCATAGTGAATGTAAGATGAACATCTGCAGTCCCTAGAAGATAGCATAGATTTCATGATATTGTGAGGAGTCTGGTTAAGTGAAATCTCGTTTAAGGAAACTGTCCACAGCAGGGCTAATGCAAGAAGTTGGGTCCACAAAAAGTTCAAAAAGTGGAAGTGTTTTTGTTGTTTTTCATAATTTGTCACACTTGCACTAAAAATTTGAGGCACGTACATAATGAATTTTTAAAAAAATCAGTAATATGAAATTTTGAATTTTGAATCTAGTTTCTAAATATGTAAATTATTCAAATACCCAAATTGTAGAAATTAAATTTTGATAGGGATCTATAAAAACCACTTTTTAAAAGTCCCTATTTTTTTACCATACCATGCACATGTACGGACACCTCTTTTTGACCCAAATAAAAGTATTTTTCTAATTCCTTTTGAGGAAAGAGAGCTAACAACATGAAGATTGATGAGAAATTTTTTTTGTAATTTTTTGTTGAATATTTTTTTTTTTATTAAATTTTTATTGGCCTTAATTGTTGTTTCTAAAAATCAACGTGTACGGACAACATAATTTGACCTAAACTAAACATTTTTTGAAACTTTTTTTTTTCATTCTATAAAGAATTGTCTAAAGATTGATGTCATATAATTTTTTTTACAAGAAACTTCACCAAAAAAAAGTTATTAAAAAACCAAAAAAGTCTGATATTTCATGTTTAAGGACTAGTTTGCTTTGAAATTAATTTAAAAATATCAAATATAATCCAATATTAATAAAAATTATATATTTGGAAACTAGAAATTGTGTTCTGTAATGGGTTTTAATTTTATAGATTGATTCAGAAAAAAAATCCATCAACCATACTGTCAAAGATGGACATTCTTCTTCAATCTGCCTTAGTTTTTTAGTTGCAGGTCAAAGGCTAAGGCTTGGATTGCCAAGCCTTTCCCAAGCCTAAAACCAAGGCTGCAAGTGGGTTGGAGATTCAAGTTTTTAATAATGCGTATGCATTTTTAAAAACGCGTACGTGTTACAAAACGCATATGCGCTCTTTATTTGTTTGATTATTTAAAAAAAAAAAATACTTTTTAGAAACACGTACGCGTTTTGAAAAGAAAAACGTGTACGTGTTTCTAAAAAGAAAAATGTGTACGCGTTTCTAAAAAGTATTTTTTTTAAATAAATGACTTGTATGCACTCAAAAACATGTATGCATTTTATAACGAATGCGTACGCATTTTTTGAGGCTCGCGTACCCAATGCATAACGCATACGCATTTTTTAATAACGCGTACGCGTTTTTTAATAACGCATACGCATTTTTTGCGAGATTTTTTTTTTTGGCCGAAACTTCCCCTCTTCGTGGACCCAACTTCTTGCACTTACCCAGCAAGAACCTCCATGATCACTGTTCATCGGTAGTTGTAGGTCCAGGAAACATATTTCTTCCTTGCCCTTTCCATTTTCCCCTTTCTTAGAAACAACTTAAGCTAAGGTTCTTTGCACATTATAAAGCCAAATCCAATGAAGTAATGGAGTCTAAGACTGCTGCTTGAACCTGCAGCAAAGCATATCAATTCCAGACCTTTACAACTCCATTTATTGACTCAATTCCCCTACAGCTCCAACCACCTAAGGCCACCTTGTGATTCTAGCAAATCACATCAAACAACTGAACTATTCCAAGCATCGTCAAGACCTGACATCCGAGAGACCTTGGGATAGTGTTCTGCAATTCAATTGTGGAAGATTGTCTTTCAAGAGAGGTAATGCACCTACGTATTACCTGTGTTGCAAAGTGCATAAAAACACCATCAACAAGTAGCTCAAATAGGAATTGAAGTGGACCTTGCCAAAGTCAAGGAAATCATTGATTTTCCTCCACTTAAGACTCTTAAGAAACTCTGAAGTCTATAAGGAAAATTGCAATCTATCTAGAGCTTCACAACATAGTTAGTAGACAAATATCGCCCATTCACACATATTCTTCAAAAGGATGAAAAATTCCAACAATCCTTTCAATAGTTAAAGGATTATCTTGCATCACCTCATGTACTAATTCTACTAATTCAAGATAAACCTTTAATTCTATATATTTCAGTTACTACAATAGCATTTAGAGCTCTTCTTGCACACCATGATGATTTAGGAAAAGAAAGGGAAATCTACTATATCAGTTAAACCCTACTTGGACATGAGCTTAACTAAACACCTATTGAGAGACCTTGTTTAGTAGCATTTTTTTCTTCCCAAAACCTATGACCTTATATTCTCAATGATCATGTCAAGATCATTTCAAGAGTGGAACTATTAAAATATCTATTCTCTAGAAGGCAACACTCATAGGGAAAATGGCTAAATGGGTTATGATTCTCAATGAATTTGATATAGAATATGCGGATAGAAAATAAATCAAAGGAAATGTATGTAGAGAAGGGGGATTCACTAATCATGAGTTATCTTCATTCAGAAAGCCTCACGAGCTAAACTACCCTAAACTACCTCAAGGAACAACATGAGAGTTCTAGAATTAGAAAGAGAAGGTTGTGAATATTTTCTGGACAAACTGATGAGCTCTAGGCGAAAGGATGATAGCACATAATAAGGATGACAGAGAAGCACGCTAGCATCCTAGAGGCACACTGGTGTCTCGTACATACTATAAAGTGAGAATGTCATAGAAAATGGAAAAGAGACTACTAACTGTAGACACATAAAAGTGACCTACGCCCACAGGCCCTTCTTCTAACCTTAGTTGGAACATTTTAATTATGTTTCTGACTCACTTTCAACTATTAATTAAATAATTCATAATTATTTGATTGATTCGTACCTTTTTATTTCTTCTTGATTATTAAATAAATAAATTTTATTTATTTATCTAATGCGTGACTAAGTATCTAAAGTCCTCTTATAATTAAATAAATAATTTTATTTATTTATTTAATTATGTTACTAATTAAGTCCCCTTCTTCTTAAAATGAAATAAATTCTTATTTATTTAATCCACCTTCCACTATAATTAAATAATTATATTTAATTATCTAATTATTCATTAGCCTTTTCTCTCCTAAATTAAATAAATTCTATTTATTTAATTTGGTCCACTCTCCCAATCTTTAAATTAAATTCTTATATTTAATTTAAAAAGATCCCTTTTGTCACAATTAATTCCCTCTTTTTGTAAATAATTTAAATTATTTACTGACACATTACCCACTCCCTTTTGGAATTCCAAAGGTCAGCCATGTGAAGAGTCACACCATTGATTCTGTAACTCTCAAATCTGGACCGTTCACAGAAAATTGCACTTTTCTATAAAAGAGAAATTTTGGTCTCATTGTTACCCCCTAGCTGCTTTGTTAATTTTCACATCTCTTGCATTTCACATTCTTTATCATTGTTACTCTCATTTCTCATAGAATATTTAGATTTCATTTAGTACATTGTTACATCTTAGATGCATTACTAATTGTTTTAGTTGCATTTCATGAGATTCTAGTTTAAATCCTTCAATATTTGCTTAGGGCTTGTCAATTTCATTGTTTGCTCATCACAATCTGAGGGAAAATGCATATTTCAGCAAATTAAGAAGGTGTAATGGAGATTAGTCATGGAGGATGAAGACAATCTATCAATATTGTTCATCTATTCCTTTGCACTCCATTACCACATAGGGTTTTTCAAGATTTCGATTAAATAGGAAACCATTTGAAGAATTATCCTTTGTCACACTAACAATCTAATTACTAAGAACTTCCAAAGTGCAAGAAAATAATAGAATACAATAGAATTGAAATAAAGTAAAATAAATGTTTGAGAAAAAGAGAAGAAGAGATAGAAATAAAATTCTCCCAACCACACAAGTGATGAATCCTCCAACACATGAATGTCTTCAAAACCTACATACATAAAATCTAGAGAAAGTGTTGGGGTTGTATAGGGGTTTTCCTCAATCAAACCCCCATTTTGGTATTCCAACCACCATGGACAACCAAATAGATAGAGAGAGTGTAACCAAAATGGACAAAGCGTGTGGTGAAAGAAAAACCCACTTTAGGAGTAGAACCTACACCACCAAGTATAAGTGATAAAATCTATCCCCGCTCGAGGAGGAGAACCTGTATCATAAAAGAGGTGATAAAAGCAATCACCGCTCGAGGAGGAGAACCCATATCACACTATGTAGATGCAATCAATAGGGGATGTGCGAAATCCCAATATGCTCACAAGAACAAGGCAAGGGAGGTATCACATGCAAGAGCCAAGAGAGATACAAAAGGCTTTGTGAGATCTTAAGAGCTTGAGGCTAATGTAGCAAGTTGTATGGAGTTGTGCAAGAAAGAGAGCAAGAGAGAAGTGCCAAATCCAAGGATAGAAGGAAGTTAGAGACTGGAATGAAGCTAGAATAACATAGAAAAAATAATGGAATTAAAAAGATAGCGTTTAAGGAGAGAAAAGAAGCTTCTTGAGCCATTTCAGGGCGTCCCAGGCCATTACCACTGACAAAATGAGGTGACAAGTGGAAAATATGTACAAAAATGATCATTTGAATGTTGAAACATCATAGGACACTAGTGCGGCGTGCTAGTGTCTGGATACATCACGCTACAAACCAACATGAACGAGAGAAGCACAAGGTTCAACACAAAGATGACATGTAAGGGTAGTTGCTAAGAGCATCTTGAGAGGGGAAAAGGATGATGCATGGGCTAAAATTAACCTACACAAGATTCTAAGGGAGCAGTCACTAAAGAAAATACAAGAATATATGAGAAATTGCAAGGGGTGCAATTTTACGACATTCAATTTTCCCCCACTTTAGTAGACATATGATTATATACTAACATGCATGCTAAAGGAAATATACTAAACATAAGTAACATCATTATGCCAAAATGATATTGTAGAGGAAGCAAAAATCTCTTTGAACCAAGGAAGCATGACCCAAACTAAATACCTACAAAACAGATACATTAGATAAGAAAAACGTACGCCAAACAACAATGTTAGAACATAAAAACTAAAGGATGAGTCAACAAAGTGAAAGAGACCTTGATGTAAAAGGTTGTCTTCATACTATGTGTCACCCCAAAATTAAGAAATAACACATAGAAGAATTCTAAAATGAAGAAAGCAAGGGTATATACTCAGGATGAAGAAGATGTAGATCTTTGATCTGGTATTAATAAAAGAGAATAGAGAGAAAGTGAAAAACTTAAGAGAGAGAAAGAAGGAGGAATGAAAATTCCAAGAGAAATGGCTCTAGAGGTCCTCGGACCCAAGGAGAGTTGAAAAAAATGAATATGTAGTCCCGTAGAACTACAAAGTTGCACAAAGTACACCGAAGGCCCTTAGACCAATGATAGAAAAATATTGCAAGATGAAAGCACCTTATAGGCTCGTAGACCTACAAGAAGGTATCCCTCAATATATCTCACATGAAGGAAACCAAAAGAAGTAAGTATCCCATAGGACTACAAACTTGCAAGAAGGTATTCCCCAAGATCTCTAACATGAAGGAAACCCAAATGAAAGCACTTTAGAGGCCCGCAAACCAGCAAGGAGGCATCCCCCAAGATCTCTTGCATGGAGTAAACCCAAAGGAAAGAGCATCTTGTAGACCCATAGATATGCAAGGAGGCATCAACCAAGATCTCTCAGATGGAGGAAACCAAAAGGAAGGAGACTCTATAGAATCAAATTGGAAAGTGGCTTTACAAGTGCACCTACAAAGCAACATGTTTACCTACGTATAAAACATGTCAAGAGAAAAGTGGTCACATTGACAGTTGAGCGAACAATCTTGCAAACCGTCAATAAATTGGAAGGTTTCAAAGGGGTCATTCGAGAACCCTTCAAAAGGAGAGGGGTCCACTCAAGGGATACATTGTTTGAAAATAAATTTTTAGTTAGGTTTCCCCCAAGCTCGATGCAAATATATGAAATAGGTCTAGTCAGGTTTCCCCCAAGCTAGATGCCATATAATTTCATTTGAGATAAAATATTTAAAAATGGGTCTCTTAGGAACCCTTCAAAATAAAAGGAGTCCACTCAAGGGACACTTCAAATGAAAGCTAGAGGGAAAAGAGGGGGTCCTTAAAAGGGCCCACATCTCTAGAATAAGTTATCACTACCTCCAACATAAATGGGAGGAGAACCATGCAAGATACTTAGAACATGAAGGATAGAGGTAGACCTCGATATCACTTTTCTTTTGAAGAAGAGACATGCATACCAAAAATTGAATGAGTGAAGGCACCTCAATCATGAAGTTGTATTTTATCCTTCAAGGCCTTACATTCACTAGTAGAATGGTGAAGCACTCGATGGTATGCACAAAAATAATGTTTTTCTTTATTATGTTCATGATATTTCTTACGTGTAAGAGAAGGAAGAGTAATCAAGTGGGCTTTAAGAAGCCTCAACAGCATACACTCTTTCTCAAACAAAGAGTGAGGAGAAAGAAGCAAGCCTTTCTCTTGTGGAGAAAATTTTTTCTTCTCACAAGAAGAAGATGCGAAGATAGAAGAAAAATGAGGATGGACCAATCCGTGAGAACGAGGTTGAGTGAACATCATGTCAAAATTCAACTATGGTTTCCATTCAGATTGTTCATTTGAGAAACCAAGCCCCAAATTACACTTGCGAGGTACAAATTCTATAGGGACCTGAATGCCTTGTTCATTACACCCACAACCCTTACACTTATAACCATATTTAGATACAAGCTTAAAGCTAGGGTCATAACATGTTTGCAAATCTCGAGAAGGAGGAGGATCTTCATAGAGAGCATTGTTCCAGCAATGGGGGTCATACTCCTCCATGGGATCACTATCATACTCTTTAACAAGACTGCCAACATTATCCTCTTTAGCAAAAACATAACCATCTTCCTCAAAAGGATGATTGACACTAAGAACATTAAAATTTTCATTCACATTATCCCGCATTGCAAGAGAGTAATAATATTCCATAGCGGGTTTGGATGATGTTATTGGAAGTATTAAATTGATCGGGTTGACTTTACATTCCCCAATGTAGGGTTCTGTAAAGTCTAAAGAACCCCAATTATCACCAAGACATGTATTTTTTTGAGAAGTAGAAAGAATAGATCTAAGATTTCTTCTTTCAAAAGGATCTTCTTTAGGTACACCTATCTCAAGAGTATCCTTTGTAGTAGGTACTTCTAGAGTACGCATCGACACATTGGAAGAAACTAGAGGGATAAGAGTAGGGACAACTAAAACCTGACCAACAACTGCCACCTCACATAGGTGCATAGCATCAGGGTCAGGCTTGACTATGACTACTTGATTATTGAAAATGAATTTAATAGATTTATGCAAGATAGATGAGACTACACCAATAGGATGAAACCATAGTCTACCAAGAAGAAGGTTATAAGCTAACATTTTTGACATAACATATACAAGGGTAGGTATAGTAATGGGTCCCAACCTTAAAGGAAAGACTATCATGCCTAAAGGTTGTCGACCGACATTATCCAACCCATGAATGATAATAGAAGAAGCATTGAGATAAGATGAATCAATATTAATCTTAGGCAGTAGATCAATGCTACATACATTGAGCATCGAGACGGTGTCAATGAGAGTATGTCTAATGCCAATATTATTAATGGCTACTATAATCATTAGAGGATCTACTTGCTTTTGTACTTTTGGAGGTGGGAGTTCCTTTCGATAGAAGGTAATATTCAATGAATCCACATGAATATAAGCTATCAACACATCAAAATATACTAGCCTACTCAAAGAAGGAAATAAGATCTTTTTCAAGGATTCCTAAAGCATACCTTGGTAAACTATATTAGACTGAAGCAAGTCCCATAGTGAGATCTTAGCTAGTGTAACACAAAGTTGTTTGACAAGGTCATAATTACTAGGTGCTTTAGTTGTAGGTTTAGGTGTTGAAGGAAGAATTCATTATTTATTCATTCTATTCTCATAAGTATGGGCTACTACTCTATAAGAGGGAGCCTTACAAAGATCATGAGAATCATCATCAAATAGAACACCATTAATAGAAAAAACCCTTTCAGGAGGACTAGCTGGAGTTAGGTAAATGATCGGTTTCTTAGGCCTTTGAGAGGTAGAAAAGACATAAATTACATTTACAAAATCATCACAACTAGTAGAATAATTATAGGAAGTCATATTCTCAACATTGATCCGGGGAGGATTAGATGTGGAAGGAGATTCATCATTCGCTAATGCATTATCTCTAGAAGAGAGTACATTAGAAGAAAGATGAGATTCATCATCCACCAATGCAACGTCTCTAGAAGAGAATGAATTGGAATGGAGATGAGATTCATCATTCACTAATGCATCATCTCTAGAAGAGAGTGAATTGGAATTAATGGGAGGTAGAGTAACATTAAGAAAGGTATCAATTATTTCCTCTTCTTGCAACAAGATATACAAAGTGACATGGGAAAAGCCAAGTCACTATCACATGCATGAAATGGAATATCATTAAAATTTTGAACAAAACTAGATACTCAGCTAAGAAAAGAAGATATTAAATCCATTTTGGTGATAAAACTAAGAAAAATCGAGAATCTAGATTTTCTATTTTTTTTGGTATTTTCTAGGTTCTAATAATTTGCATTTTTTGAGGTATTTAGAGTGAAATTTGGGTTTGGAACTTGCATTGGTCACTAAAATTCGAGATCCAAAGGCATTTTATTTTAGGGATTGAATTATTCCTCCTCGAGACCTTTCCAACAATGCCAACGGTTCTCAATTTCGAGCACCGAGTCAAAAGTTATGACACCACCAAGTAGGGGTAAATAAATTTCTATTTTTTTGGTTCACATTGGGTTCACCAAAATGTAGAGAAGGGGGATTCACTACTCTCAAGTTCTCTTCATTCAAAGATCCTCATAGGGATAACTACCCTAAACTACATCAAGGAACAACGTGAGAGTTCTAGAATAAGAAAGAGTAGGTCACAAATATTTTCTATACAGACTGACGAGCTCTCGGCCGAAGGATGACATAACAAAATAAGGATGACTGTGCGGAATTTTTCTGTCCTAGAGGTGCGCTAGCGTCTTGTATGAACCAAAAAGTGAGAATTTCATAGAAAATGGCAAAGCAACTACTAACAATCTAATTACTAAGAACTTCCAAAGTGCGAGAAAATAAAAGAATATGAGAGAACTAAAATAAAGTAAAGTAAATGATTGAGATAAAGAGAAGAAGAGATAGAAATAAAATTCTCACAACCACACAAGTTATTAATCCTATGGCATGTGAATTTCTTCAAAACATACAGGCATAAAATCTAGAGAAAGTGTTGGGGTTGTATAGGGGTTTACCTTTGTCAAACCCCTTTCTTCTTGTTCCCACCTCCACAGATAGCCAAATAGATAGAGAGAGTGTAAGTGAAATGGACAAAGCGTGTGGTGAAAGAAAAACTTTCTTTAAGAGTAGAACCTGTACCACCAAGTATGAGTGATAAAATAAATCCATGCTCGAGGAGGAGAACCTGTATCACAAAAGAGGTGATAAATACAATCCTCGCTCAAGGAGGAGAACCTGTATCACAATATGTAGACGTAGTCAATAGGGGATGTGAAAAATCCCAAGATTCTCATAAGCACAAGGCAAGGGAGGTATCACATGCAAGAGCCAAGAGAACTACAAAAGGTTTTGTGAGAGATTAACAACTTGAGGCTACTGTAGTAAGTTCTATGGAGTTGAGTAAGAAAGATAACAAGACAGGAATTCCAAAACCAAGTGAACCACCAAAAAGATATATACTAAGAGGGAAAGAGGATTCCCCTTACTAGGCCCTTAGGGTTTTCACCTAGGAGCACTTGGTTTGGAAGAATGGCACTCTTTCACCTAGTGATATGGTATTTTTGGTGATTGCATTCAAAATGGTATAGTTGAATAGGGTTGTGTTATGTTTGAGAAGTGTGGCTAAATACTGAAATGAAATGAAACTAAGCTAACTATGAAATGGAAACAAAAACAAATATCAACTATATGCAAGCTAAACTAAATGCCCTAAATGTATGCAATCTAGAAGGAAACGTGAGAATACAAAGATTGTGCACCTGGAAATTGAAATTTGCAGAAGAGGAGTCCTGGAGTGTTCTGGAATCTATTGAAAATTTGCATAGGTACACTTACACCAGAATGGGCGACCTAGTCCTCCTGTCGGGAAAATTTATCGAAGTGGGCTTTTGGTAAAAAGGGTATCCAAAAATTTCAAAACCATTTTTCAGGCCGGGTACAGGGACAAGGTTGCCAATGATGGTGACCTAGTCCTCCTAGTACTTTTGAGAGTCTCAAGGTCTGATTTTGTGGGTCTCCACTTGCACTTTCCTTTTCTAGAGAGATCCGTGTCTGAATATTCAAAAAATGACTTACAAGTTGTCCTTTTGCTCCTTCTAGGGTTTGATGACTTGAGTTGACCTAGATGGAATGATGGTACCCTTTCAATACTTTACTCTTTGCCAAATCTGCATACAACCTACAAATTGCACATGCAAAGACAAAGAAAATGTTAGGGTTAGACAATAGGGGTTTGCCTCAGTCAAACCCCATTGATGCTAATCAAACCTAAAATGAGATAGAAATGAGGATGAAAACCCTTATTTATACAAGATATGCCCTAATTTCTTGAAAATGTCACTTGATAGGCCGACACTAGGGTTTTGGAGGCAAATTCCCATTAGTTTTTTGTTATAATTTTTAATTTTAAGCCAAAAGGGACTAGGTTGCACAAGGTGGTGACCTAGTCCACTTGGACAAATTCAAGTGGGAATAAAAAGGTGTTAAATGATGTTTATCAGAATTTCCTCCCGAAACACACTTAAGCTAGGCCTAAAAGTAGATAAAGGGACCAATTTATTATTAAAAAGGATTGAATTAGTGATGACAGGCCTAGGAAAGTGTGAAAATGCATTACAACACTTTGGCACAAGGCTTGTAAAGGGGTAAAAAGGGGTTGTTTAGGTGAATTATGTTGAAAGGGTCTGAGAAAAGTGGGAAGGTGTGTTACAACACTTCACAACACCTTTGTAAAACATCGTGAAGTTGTTGATTTGCAAGCGTTCAAGACTAAATCAAAGAAAAACAAGGCCAAAATCCAAGGGAAAAGGCCCAAATGAGTGAAACAATTTCTAGGTCTACACTTTTTGGTGACACACTTAGCGCCCACTTTAGTGAGAGGATGAACTTGCTTTAAAATCACACTAAATTAGTCGAGTCATGAATATTGTGACAGGTCCAATGTATTCATTCTAGTAAGATGAGATGACTTCAATCAAGAGGGATGATCAAGCCCCCAAGATCAAGATCCCATGGAAAACCAAACATAAGCACAAAGATCACACAAGAAGGGTGATGTGAGGGAGTGAAGAGAAAAAGGAGAAAGTCAGATCAAGCTTCGACCATTTGTCTAGCTAGTTGTAGATCAGATCTAGGTTGTTTGTTTGAAAGGAAGATGTACTCACTCTAGGTCGACGAGACTTTTGATTGTCCATTGGATGAGAAGGTCATAGAGGGTGAGAGAAATATGCTCAGTTGGTGTGCCCTCACACTCACACAAAGGTGGCTATGGGGAAAGTTGTGTCGCTAGTTGGGCTTCTCGCTCAACCATACCAAATTTATATCTTTTGATAACTTTGATAAGGCACCCCAAAGACAAGGGTTTGCGGTTCATGAGATAAGGAAAGTCTTAGATGCTTAGAACTCATGAAAAAATGTGAGATGGAACTATAGGCATGCAAGTTGTGTTATGCAAGGTGGCCATATATGCAAGAATGCAAGAATGCAACATGCAAAATGCAAAAAAAGTAAAATGTGAAAATGTGAAAATGCAAAAAGAGTTTTCTGAGGAGTCTTATTTAGTTCATATGAGGCATTTTTACTTAGGGAACATTTTTTATAATGTTTCCAAAAGAGGACCAATCAAATAATATAAAATTCACAACTTAGGGGATGTAGTGTGTCACATCAAGCCACTAAGAGGAATGTAATATGCTAAGATAAGTCACAGATATGAAGGAAATTACACCCAATGTCATCCACAAAGTGATAAAACACATCATATGAAGTGATAAGGCTACACTAGGAACCAAGGAAAAATAAAAGAAAATGAAAATTCAAAATAAATAATGCCAATGTATTCCCCCACTTTACAGGAATTGCTACACACCGCTTTGTGAGCAATTGCTTTAAAGTAGAGAAAGGTAAAAATGCAAAAATAAGGAAAAAGGACATGAGAGCCTACTTGGAAAGCCCTATGCCAAGTGATATGTTTCCAAGGGAGGTTGTGTCGTGTAAAATAAAATAAAATGGAAAATAAAAGAGAAAGGGTGTCACCCCCAAAATGGAAAAACCTCAAACACATAAGGGATCTATGGATTTTGGGTCAGCATGTTTGTTGCTACAATATTTGTGTAGAGAGCCCAGAACTGTCATCATTTCCCCAAATACATATAACTAGAAGAAGGACACAAAGAGAGCGAAAAAAAATGAAAAGAAAGAGTCATTTTGGGTCAACATGGACTAGACATAGGGTGTCTCGACACTTTGAATTTTCTCCAAAAGGACAACAAAAGAAAAAGAACCTTTTTGAGTCAACATGAAGGAGACATTGTGGTCTCAATGCCTTGCATCATCCTCAAATAGAAGGAAAAAAGAAAATGAAAAGCGAAAAAGAGTCCATTTGGGTTAACATGAAGGATAAATTGCAGTCTCAATGCCTTGCATCATCCCCAAATGAAAGGAAAAAAGAAAAAGAAAAAGAAAAAGGTCCATTTGGTTCAACATGAAGGAGACATTGTGGTCTCAATGCCTTGTGTCATCCCCAAATGAAAGGAAAAAAGA